>JAQFZC010000205.1:0-66883 GCA_034695205.1 Dicyrtoma fusca | reverse complement strand
ATTTTTTCATCGTCCAGCATTTTTGGGAACATTTTTTCCGGGAACATATTTTCCGGGAACATTTTCTCCTACAATCATTTAAAACCGGTAACTAAGACTTTCAAAAGGGCAAAACAAGATATTAACATTTACAAAAAGATGTAAAACTAGAAATTAGTATTTTCAAAAAGGTCAAACCAAGAAATCACGCTTTCAAAAAGATGTAAAACCAAGAAATTAACACTTTCAAAAAGATGTAAAACCAAGAAATTAACACTTTCAAAAAGGATGTAAAACCAAGAAATTAACCCTTTCAAAAAGGTCAAAGCAAGAAAGTAACACTTTCAAAAAGATGCTATAACCAAATACATTACCATTTCTAAAAGGTTACAACGAAATTGTGAATTGTATTTAACTCCTTCAAAAATCATAACTTGTGGAAGGACTGTTCGACAGTTAGCAGTTTTTCGGAAAAAAATATATGCTTGTACACATTCATCGCCTCGACTAATCGGAGCTTCACGGTATTTGCAATAACAGAAAGATCTGTTCTTTGTCATCTTGATTTTGATCCTTGTTTAAAAATAATAGTTAAGAGGGCTGCTGCAAACAACAAAGGCAGAGGCCCTTGTTGTAAGTCACGTACCTACAAAGTCTGAAAATGATTAAGATACAAAGATACATTAAAATTAAAAAAATTAAAATTAAACAGAATTAAATTATTATTATTTGTTTTTGTTTCTCTTCTCTTTTGTATGCAGGAGAGAGACAGGTGACAGGCGTAACAATCAATTTCTGTCAAATGTAATTATAATCATAATCGTTTGTTGTTTCTAGAAAAAGTTGCTCAACATTTAACATTCAACATCTGACTGATTAGAATGACAGACAAGTACAGGTTCGTCAGCAGTTTACAGTCAATCTTCTGAATTCTGGATCTTTTCCGTCATCCGTACAACATTCAACATTAAATTAAACTACAACTTTACAGGTAATTGACTGGAACCAAAACATTTTACAAAGATTATGGAATTGGGAAGTACAAACGGGAAATCCAATGAAATCGAGATGTAATCGAGGCTATCTTAATCATTACAAATTACAAGCGTGTAAATACTTTTGACTTTTGTTTGTGTTTTGATCTGTATGTTATGTATGTACGTCTGTCTACTGTAAAATTAATAGTTGACAGTTGACAGTTTAAGGAAAAACAGAGAACTTTCTTAGACGATGCGATGGAATCACGTTTACGGTTCACATATGGTTTTATTCATTCATTAATGATTATTAAATTACAGATTCGATTAAAATACGACCAAAAAAAGAAGCTTACTTGCAACGTGCTGCAATCCTACCTGTCATCTGTTGCCTGTCTACCTGTGACATGTCGTGTGCTTCAATTAATTTGAATTTGAACGTTCAAGGTCCAAAACTAAAGGTAATTCATAATTAACAAGTTTATTTCCTTCCTTTGCAACTCAACTTCAGCCTACGAACTACCAACTTGCAATTCTGCTTAACCTTTTCGAAACGGAAACGTTTATGTTGATTTCCACTCTTTCAAAAATTTTAATTTCTAGTTTTGGCCTTTTTGAAAGTGTTCGTTACTAGTTTCGACCTTTTTGAAATTTTTCGTTACTAGCTTTGAATGTTTTTGAAAGTGTTAATTTCTAGTTTTGGCCTTTTTGAAAGTGTTCGTAACTTGTTTTGAACCTTTTTGAAAGTGTTAATTTCTAGTTTCGACCTTTTTGAAAGTGTTCGTTACTAGTTTTGAATGTTTTTGAAAGTGTTAATTTCTAGTTTCGACCTTTTTGAAAGTGTGTGTAACTAGTTTCGACCTTTTGAAACCTTTGGTTTCTAGTTTTGGCCCTTTTGAAACCCCCAGTTGCTAGTTTTGAATGCTTTCAAAAATGTTGGTTTCCGTCGGTGAAGGTGCATTGTGGCGTAAGTTCATTTCGGTCTTAAAAGCATAGTGGCGGAAGTCCGTCGCTCAACTAATTGCATTGTGGCACAAGTCCACCGAAACGTATTTTGTGTATGTGAGTGCGTTGCGAATGGCTCCGCATGTAAATGAATAGGTTTTCTCGGTTTATAGACTTGCGCCACAATGCAATTGCGAGACCGCTGGACATACGTCACAATGCTTTTAAGCGCGGACTGGACTTACGCCACAATGCACCTTCACCGACGATTGGTTACTAGTTGTGGCCTTTTTGAAAATGTTAATTTGTAGAATAAGCACTTTTACAATGCATTCTGTCCATGGCTTCCCAGTCTCGAATAGGTTAATTCCGCCTGTCTAGCTTGTCACAGTCAAGTCACAGTATTCGATTTTTTTTTATTACTGCATTTATCTACCTTGGCAGCAGGTATTTATGTAGGTGGTCGTTGAATTGCAAAGTAACTTACTGCTATAATATGCCATGCCATTCCATAAACTCTGTCAATGTCACCGTGTATCCTATCATTCTAGGTTCAGCTTTTTCTCTGCTACGGTCATCACGGGGCTATTACCGTGCCCGTTTACTGCCTCAAGACCTGAAGGTACTCGTCGTCTACCGTCTACGTCCATTCCAGAATGTCTCCGTCCCAAATCCCAATGATATTGTAATATTTTTGCCAACATGAAAGGTACGTACGTACATACATCTTAAGTAATTACCCAAAGTGTTTAGCGTGCATATAGTGCTTTTATATTTCATTTGAGTGTACGATGGTACTAATGCAGTGACAGAGTACGAGTGCTATTTGCAAATTCAAATTCGCATGAATGACCCTCACAATGGCACTTTGCACTTTTATACAATTTATAAAAGGAGGGTTCACGTAACTATTATTGGGACATAGAGGCAAGGCAGAAAATACCATCACCAAGACCAAGACCAAGTATGTGAGGTATGCATTGGGATTGCCAAGCCAACTGGGAACGGGAACTATGCCTGCTAGATATGCACATATCGTGGGTGACGAAGCATTGTGGTGGTGGTTCAAGGACCGCAATGTTTACAAGCATTCTGACGTATGTAAGTCTAATAACTTCAAACTACTCCTTTTTTTCATTTTGAAGCAATCAATTTTTTACCTGTGTGCTTACAAAAAGTGTAAATACCTCGTCAACACCTTTTTTAGAGAGTGCTAATAGCAGTTTTACTGTTTTTGAAAAGTGCAAATACCAGTTTTACTACACTAAAAAAAGTATAAAAATCACCTTTGCATTCTTTTGAAAAAGCGTAAATAGCAGTTTGGTTACTTTTGAAAAGTGCAAATAGCAGTTTTACTTTTTTGAAAAGTGGAAAAATAGCAGTTTTACTGTTTTTGAAAAGTGCAAATATCAGTTTTACTATACTAAAAAAGTATAAAAATCACCTTTGCATCCTTTTGAAAAAGCTTAAATAGCAGTTTGGTTACTTTTGAAAAGTGTAAATATCTGTTTTACTACTTCTTAAAAAGTGTAAATACATATTTTACTACATTAAAAAAGTGCAAAAACCACTTCTGCACACTTTTTGGAAAGCTCATTTAGCAGCTTTACTACTTTTGAAAAGTGCATATGTTGTGCTTTACCACATTAAAATAGTACAAAAACTACTTTTGCACACTTTTGAAAAGTATAAATAACGGTTTTACTGTTTTTGAATACATGCAAAAGGAATATTTACACTTTTTATTAACACATGACCATGGGTAAAAGTTGATTTGTTCTATCTTTCGTCACAACGCCTCTTCACCGACGATACAGTATATAACGTAATTTTCCTTTAAAATAAGAACCTATCTATCCACCTACTTATAAATAATATGATGCGGATGCACGTAGGGTGTTCATTGCCTTATTTTTTTTTTTATTATTGTAGCTACTAAGCTACTTCCCCGGAGATATGCAATAGTTTAGATTTAGTGGAAACTTAATGTTATCAATTTTTTAATCATGCTGTTAAAGACCTTTGCCTTTCATCTCTGTAGATTCGCAATATATTATTATTGCAAATTAGATATGGGATTGGGAATTTGAGAATAGCGAATTGCTAGTTGTTAGGAGCGAATGCGAATTGAGAATTGCAATTCCGGTTTTGTTGTGACTAATCATAAAAAAAGAGACTCATAAAAAAGTATCTACGATCGTCATTGGCATTTGTACATTTGTGGCTCACATCGCGGCAATGATTGTACTTTGTTCACATGGACTTTGGAACCAATTATTATCATTATCACATACATATATTGCAGTGCAAGACGAAGCTTGACTGCCTTTGTTTTGGTTTGCTTTTTATTTCATTCTTTGTACTTACAGTTCAAATGACTCTGGCAGAGAATAAAGGAGAATCTCAACTCAAGATATCTTAATCTTTGCACTCTATAGCCAGAACGCTTGCACTATATAGACAGACTCTATATCCCTCTGCACTATAATTATATGAGTGCTCGTATTATATGTATAGGAAAAGGAAAAGATATGGATATTCTGTTTCCCATCACTTAAATCATGGCATTGTACTGTGACTAGTGAGTTACATCAAATACAAATGCGCTATACGGAAAAAGAAATATTTCAGAACATCCTTGTACTTACTGCTTTTTTGCTTTCCTGTATGGACTTTATATGTATTTCGACTGCCAAACCAGAAACTTGAGGCTTAGCTGTGTGTGTGCTTTGTGATGGATAGATAGACAGACAGACAGGAGCCAATCTTTGTTCTGTTTCTGACTCTGATTACTGATTTGACTACTCTGACTAGTGAGCATTTTAATATAAATGTGTGCACTTGCTTTGCGCTGCATTGTGGGGGTTCTCAATAAATTATCTTGTAATATACTAGGTTTGGAGTTTGGGCTGTAATGGGTTGCTTAATCAATTAGTAAAACTTTGATAAATGCGATTTTATAAGAAACTGTTAAACATTGTAAATTAGGTGTTTCAGAAACGGCAAAACATGATAAGCACCCTTTCAAAAACTGCAAAACAGTGTAAATTACGTTTTAGAAACTGTAAAACGTGGCAAATATGCTTTCAAAAACTGTAAAACATGATGAATTACGTTTTAGAAAACTGCAATACATGATCAATACGCTTTCAAAAACTGTAAAACATAGTAAGTTACGTTTTAGGAAAGAGCAAAACATGATAAATTATGCTTTCAAAAACTGCAAAACGTGGTAAATTAAATTTTAGAAACTGCAAAACGTTCTAAATACGCTTTTAAAAACTGCAAAACACGGTAAATTGCGTTTTAGACCCCATACAAAAACACTCTAATTTCGCCATTACAAACTGCAATATGCCATAACTAAATTTCCCTTAAAATCCAAACGATAAAATGCCTTATTTTCAAACATTTTAAAATAAGGTATTTATTTAATCCATTTGATCCGTTCAAACATCTTTCTCTAACACAGTAACTACAAGGCCCCTAACATTAAGTATAAGTACCACATGTAATGTTCATCTACAGAACATCTATTTCAGACTGTCCTGTTAATTGCTAGGAAAGGAAGCTCTATGCCTCCAGAATCCAGAACTTATAGAAAATACATACTGTTAATACTGATAGGCAGAACAGCTGTTTTATTCCCCTAACACACAATAGAATTGGCTGTGTTTGTATTAGCTTCACAATTAGTTTGAAGTTACATATATTTATATCTCATTTATACCTCTCGTTCAGCTTTCAAATTATTAGTATTCAAATACTTATTTAGTTAAAAGTTAAAGCCAGACTCTCCCTACCATCCGTCTATGGCCTAACAATGAGGCTACTGCAAGATCCCTGCCAGCTCTTCGTTTAAGCTTCAGAACAGACTATAAAGTGCATTCATTAAAGTCACATTAAAAAGAGGAGATTAACAACTGTGCTCACTTTGATGTGAATTTCACGAGCTTTCCTTGCACTTCTAAAAAAAATAGTGTCTGTCTTATGTCTTTCCTCTGAACTTTTGCCGCATGTACTTGCTATAATGCTAATGCTAATAGTGTAGAGTGATAACTATAAAAATAATTATAATAACCACCTATTTAAATTTATCCTTTAACTTATTGCGACGTTTTTTTTGTTGTATGACTCATTTCATATGCAACGTACCTTATATTAATTTTAATGCGCTATTCTACCGTACTTTTAATTTTCTGACGGGGCATCTCATCGTCATTACTATGTATGTATAGCTTCGTTTGCAAAAGGTAATAAAGATGAACTGGAAGCTTTATTGCCATTTTTTCTTAGTATTTTATTTGTAATACATATTCTGCATAGAAAAATGTGCTTACGACGTGAAATATACATAAAAGTTGAGTCTCTCAGGATGACGATTGTGGATAGAATTCGAAGACACGCAAAGTAAAATACCATTCTCTGTCCCTCTTTTGCATGGTAGTTGGTAGCTGGTAGCTAGGTGCTTTTTTGTTGCCCTTCCTTTCCTTTTTGCCTGGATGACTGTCTTTAGATAGATAGAGGATAGTACCTACATAGCATAGTTTGTGAGGGCTCGTGCACGAGGAGCACATCTCGTCAGTGCACTTGCACTCAAACACTCAAAGTTCCGTGCAAAAAAAGATAAAGAAAAAGGAAATCTCTATATAGACACTAAGCAAAAGCACGTTCTAGCCAATCCATACTGAGACACTGAGATAGTCTACTATCATCTGAAACTGAATCTGAAACACACTGAAAGACGAAAGACGAAAGACTTGGCAGTTTCTTATTCTTATATTCTTATTCTTTCTGTCTACATTTTGGCTAAAGTGTGTGCCTTCCCACGCAGACTCAATGGAACTCACGATCAGGTCCTAAAATGTGACACATTTTGACAGATTTCCCAAGAATTGTATGTAGATACCCAGATTTGCACTATCTTATGCACTATGTTATGTGACACAGTCAGAGATAGAAATTAGAAAAATACAGAAGACAGCCTACATGCTTTATTACATAAGTTATTATATAGATGTATATATAGCATAGCAGTATAGAGTATTATAGAGCTGTCAGTTGAGTCCTAAAGCTAAAGAAGAAGCCTGAAGCCTGAAGGTGTAATAAAAGTGTGATTAGCTCCGTTCAAACTGAAACTTAGAGCAGAAAGAAAGCCATTTAAGTCCAAAATGCAAAGGACGTTCTGATGGATAGATATATAGCTATAGCTAGCTATGCTATAATGATGTACCGTTACATGGCAACGATGGTTTGATGCTGTCCATCGAAAATTACACAGTTTCGCAATGCTTGTGTGAAAAATGGGGAATGTTTGGGGAGCTGAATTTGGATTTGGATTTGGAGGTTCAAACAACCCAGTACAGTAGAATACCTATATAAAATATGTATGTATCTATGTGTACCTTACTACCACCCTTTCCCTACTTACGTAAGGCTGTCTATAATACTTAATACAGCAAAAAAGTAGGGAAATTGTCTAGTGTCTGTGTGTACCTATGTAGTAATAAAATGTAGGTAGATGCCTATGTATGACCAAGAAGGAATAAGGAATCCAAGCCCCAAGAATATTGACTTTATAATACTTTAGCTTTTTGGGTTGGTGAGAGGCGAGAGGGCCCGTGTTCAATTTTCGACCAAATTGTGCACTCGTGGCTGTGGCTGGCTCAGTAATACTAAATGCTATGGCTACATATATAGTGCTGTTGCTATAGGTATATGCTAGGTTTTTCGTTTTTGAGTTTTTTTTGGCTAGCTTTTGCTTAGTGCTTAGTGCCAGTGCTTTTGCTTTTGCTTTTAGTGTTAGGTATGGATAGTATAGTGGTGGATAGAATAGAAAGGCTATGTTCAGTGTGTTCTGTTATTTGAGATAGACTTGGTTATTCTGTGTTCTTGTTCCATATATGTAACTTGGTTGGTTTTGGTTTTGGTTTTTGGTTGGGTTTGGGGCTTGGGGTTCGTTCTTCGTGTTGGGATTCGGAAAGTTTGCACATGTGCTTTATGCAGTCAGCAGTTTTCCATTTCAGTTTCAGACTCAGTTCTCTGTCCTGACAGTGAGTGCAGATCGAGATCGACACGGTATACAGTTGATATAGCCAGTAGTTAATGTAGCTATAAGTAATTGGATTGTATATAGCTATAGGGGATGGGATACAGAGTACAAACGTATGTACTATAACTATCAAGGCGTCAGCTATAGTAACTAAATGTATACTTCAAACTTGACTGTAACTTCACTATTCACTATTCACTTCAGTATTCAGTATGTATTCAGTACAGTGAGTACTGTACAGAGCCTGCCTACAGAATACAGAGTATTCTATAGTCAGTCAAAATAGCATAGCAAAGTTATACTGGTATAAGCCTTTATAAAATAGAATTCGGAATGGCATTCATTTTTTCATTGTGCAATTCTCAATTCTGTTATTCTGTTTCTGTTATTTCTGTACTTCTGTCTTCGTCCTCTTCGTCTTCTGTTCCACTATAGAGCTATATATATATATATACATATAATACTATCCCTTGCCTTTTAAAAGCCTTTATATGTATGTACTGGATTAACCACGGAGTTGTGCAAATATTACGCCTTTTTCCATTTTTGGACTTAGTGACAGGGCAGCGACAGCGACAGGGTAGGGGTTCCGTCAAAAATTAAAATTGCAAAACCTGCCTGCGATTCTCACGTTTGTGAAAAGAAAAACCCTGACATTTAATTTGTTTTAAAGGAAAACCCACCTTGATATTTACACGTTTTTTCCTTTTTTCAAATAGGCGAATGATGAATAAATGACTAATAATTATTTTAACTATTATGATTTTAAAAGAGGGCGAGGTAGGAATGATAGGTATATGTATTGATGATGGCGGTTTCAAACAATGCAAAACATGAGATTCTACGTATACCTATACGGTAAAAAAAAGGAGAACGCGTGTACTGTGTACCTATCTATTATTGACTATGCTTTTGTTACATAGTGCAGCATTTTGATTTGGATATTAACGCTTTTTTTGTTTTTAACAAAAGGCTCAAAGTTGTATGTGTTACGTAATGTATCTTTCCAAGGCGTACCAATTATGGTACTGACACTTTCAAAAGGTGATATCTACGCGTTCGAAAAAAGGAAAACAATGACATATTATTATAATGTTGTGCGCTTTTAAAATAACAAAAGGTGATTTCTGCGCTTTTAACAAAAGCAAAAAGGGGATTTTCGATTTTTGCCTTTACAAAAATAAAAGGGAATACTTATTTACAGTTTCAAATGAACAAAAGAAGCAAAATGGGATAATTTTTAATTTCACTGTTGAAAAAAAATGTAATAGTTGACTTTCAAAAAGGTGGTAAAACGGGATATTTGGAAGTTTGAAAATAGCAAAAAGGGATGTTTGAACTTTTAGAAAACATTTGTGCTGATGTTTCTGCTTTCAAAAAGACCAAGAACGACCCATTTGCCCCTTTAAAAAACCGCCAAAAAAATAAAACCATCAAATCTAAGCTACCACATCAGTCAAAAAATGATATTTGAGCCTTCAAAAAGGGCAAAATACGCTATTCCTTCCCTCAAATTTCAAATCGTGCAAAACATTGTATGTATCTAAAAAGTAAAAATAGCAAAATAATTCCAGTGCATTATGTCTTGAAGTTCATGAAGTAACATCTTCCAGCTCCAGCCCCAACTATCTATAGCCTATAGCAGCACAAAATTATATATAGATACATAGGTATATTATACTGCCTATACGTTATAACAAGTGATATAGTGAAGAACTAAAGTCTATATAGGAACTAACTCTCAAAAGCCCGGACTCATTGCTACTTTATTGTATGTGTTTAGATACCCGGATTTGCAGTCTCGAAAGTGTGGCAGGGAGCCCCAACACACACACACCTGAACTCCCAGGCCTGTCAGATGAGAAGAGAGAGGAAGGAATCGCGTGGGGAAGGAAGGCTACAGAGTACACGAGCACCGAGGGCACAAGAACTTGCCTTCATGGAATGGTGCAGTCGACTTCGGGCAGCTGCTGGGACACAATAACAAGACCAAAGCAGCCACCAGAATCTAAAAAACAGAATCTAATTCAGTCATACAATATATTATTATTATTACTACAATCATCACACCAACTTTAGCCCGTGAGTGAGCCAGTCAGTCAACTTTTAGTTCAAACAAAAATATTAATTTAATTGTTATTATTACCGTCAACCGTCAATCGTTACCGCCCCCCCCCCATTTCCTATTCTATTGCCCATTGCCCCTTCTTTTGTTATTTTTTTTAACCAGTCATTTAAATACTAAAAAAAATACTACTAAAATAGGTAGCAGTACCAGCCATGCTCTTCCCGTGTCCTTCCAAAAAAGTAAACGCTTTCGAAATAATCGTATAAATAAATACGATAAAATATACCTGCAATAGTTAAAGGTGCTTGCTAACTAAAGTTGAAAGTTTATTCTATTAAAAGTTAAATTATACCTTAATGGTAGTGGTGGTGGTGGTTTTTGCCTTTGTTCTTGTTTTGTTTTGTTTTTAGTTTCTTCATCCAACTTCCAACTTTAACAGCATTTATTGTTTTTTAATGACTAACTATTATTTATGTATGTTATTTATTCTGTACCTCTTTAGGGATCGAGTACGCCGTAAAGGATGTAAAATGTAAAGTAAAAGTGAGTCAGCATGAGCCTGAGCTTCCATCATCCCTGTGACTGCCAGATCATCAGCCCTCATGAAGTTGTTAATCGTCATTATTTTTGTTTTTGTTGGACAAAAGTGAAAATAAGTGAAATAATTACGATTACGATTACGACCGACTGTACTAAAGAAAGGACAGACAGATACTAGCAACTAACAGAGCTGCTAACTAACAATAAATGACAAAAGCAAGTATCAACTAAACTATTGTGGACTGTGCTCAAGTGAACTTGCTAAATGCTTCGAGTTAAATCATAATATTGAACATTTAGCTGAACAGTTGACAGGCAACGGTGAACAAAGCAGCAACTCGCTAGTCAGTCAGTCAGCTGCGATTGTTGCAGTCTTGAAGTGCGAGTGCGAAAGTTTTTCATATTTTGTCGAAGATTTTGCTCAAGTTGATCGAGCATTGAAGGGAAGCAGACGTTGTTTTTGTGCTGGTAATTTAATGTTTACATTTTACTAATAATTCCGATAATTTTCTATTGAAATCAAGTGCAAAGTTATAATAAATATTATTACTGTCAACTGTCGTACAAAATTGGGCATACTACAGAATTACCTATGTACAGATAGCATCTAAAAATCTAAAACATCAAAAGAAAAACAGAGCTGATTGTGAGCTGAAAAATCAAAATCAAAATCAAAATCCAAGGCTGAATTTTGTGTGAATAATAATAATAATAATATTATTGTTATTATTATTGTGTTGAGTGTCGACTGTTCTCGATCAAGTCTTCTCAGCTCTAAACCTTCTCTCGAATTGTAAGTAATTGACTATTAACTGTTCTACAGTTCTACAGTTCTACAGCAAAAGTTTTTGCAACGATTGCGATTTCTTCACTGAATATTTTGCAACTCAACTACTCAACGTAGTTTGTAGTGACTAGCAACTAACTCCACGGTTGACAGTCTTGAATCTTCAATCTACAGAATCAGATACAAAGACGGCGTACAAACAACAAAGTATTTCCCATTTACAATGCTGACTGTGTGTTACCATTTAAATCTGAATTAAAGTGTTTATTATTGTGTAACGTCGAAGAATATTTCAATTGTAATCTAACTGTTCACTATTCGCTATGAAGATTGATGTAAATAAGTTGATGGATTCTTTGTAGAAAAAAATTAACACTCAAAATTACGTAAGTCAACTGTCAAAAGCAAAAGTGTAACGGTAAAGTATTTGCCATTGTGATTGTATTGAATGACTGTATTTTAAGTAGTGAAATTTTTTTGCTGTACTATCAACCATTATTGTGTGGGTAGCTCTTCGAATTAGTGAATTTTTGAAAAGTGGTAATACAGTAATAGCATAAGTACTAGTGAAACACATAATCAGTAGCTACGGCTCAACGTAGCCTTGTCAAGAAGATGGAATCCGTGGCAATCAATGTACAAAATAGTCCCAGTATTTGTACGGCGGACCAAGTGTCCATAATGGGCCAGGAAGGCTTGTATGAAGATGATAATTTAAATGTGTCCAATTTGAGTGGGCTACCTCTGAGCAATGGGAAGTACTGTCAGCATGAAATCAGGTAAGAGATCGGTATTATTTAATTATTTCTCAAAGCTCTGACCTAACAACTGTTTTGTTAGTAAATTAAAAATATTAAAAATCAAAACAAAATGCCAAGTTTAGTTTCATTTAACTATTGAGGACCTTTTCAAGGACGTCGTCACAGTCTTCAGCGTTAGTGAAATACCTTTTTTTAAATTGTGAAATGTTACACAGTTTGCATTTTTTGAAGCTTGAATTTTAGTTTTGCATTTTTTAAAATGCTGAAACTTCACAGTTTGCATTTTTTGAAGCTTGAATTTTAGTTTTGCATTTTTTAGAATGCTGAAACTTCACAGATTTTTGAAGCTTGAATTTTAGATTTGCTTTTTTTCGAAAGCGTTCATTTGTCTGTTTTGCTTTTTGTGAACCCGCGCATTTGTTATTTTTTGCTATTGAACATTTTCAAACTTTTATTTATTTTAGATTTTGATTTGTTTGAAAGCGTGAATTTTAAGTTTTTGCATCTTTTGAAACAGTATCATCAGTATTACCTATCATACGAATGCTTTTTTAACTCAGATCGAACGACGCATCGTATTTTGAAGGTCCTAAAGTCCTAATTTCCCCCCGTCCATATAATATATTAAATGAATAGGTTTTTCGGGAACGATCAACTGACTAGTGAGGTAGAAATTGGAAAGTTGTGGGTAGAGATATCTTACACTATTATTTAAGGATGCTTTGAGCTGTGATCAACGCTTAACTTGAACCCCTTGAAAAAATCAATACAACGACCGACACACATTCCAACTTGTTTGTGTTCAGTCAGTCAGTCAGTTTACGCAATTCTTTATGTAAAGTGTGGGCTCACAGTTCCAGGAAGCGTGACAAAATTTCAAAGACAAATAAATATAGGAGAGTGTTACAAGCATTGCCAGAGCCAGAGACGCACTCAATACTTATACGTACATACCTATTACCACTATTCATTATTCACTATATAAATCATATAGTCCGTCTTTGCACTGCTTCTTCGGAATAACTAACAAGGTCTTTCGCTTTCGGTAATTGGTGTTCTGGGTAAATTCTTGTAAATTCGTACGTAAATTGGCAACTGAGTAAATGCGTAGTGCCTTCTGTTGTTTTTGTAGATATTGTAATCGAGCGTCAATTTGTTCACAGTTTATAAAGCTGTCAATTTAAGTTTGAGCTTTAGCCGTGGTTTTGAATCCCGTCGTGTTTCTTTCCATCTGCATCTGTTTCATCTTTCATGAGATTCATGACTGACGTGAAAAAGTGCAAAACGTATGGCACAGAATTACAGATGCATGCATGAGGTGCTTTGCCTTTTGCCCATTGCCTATTTGAGTAGTAAGCCAAGTATGCATACAAATAAATTTTGCCAGCATCCAGAATCCAGCAGCATGGTCCTTAGTTCCTTAGAGTGTGATTTATGTGATTGCGATTGGCGATAGCGACAGTTGATGAATACTTTTTGCATTCTTTGCACATCTAGACTCTGGCTTTTAGCTTCCCTTTAAATCGGTCAAAGATGTTTTCGACTTCCTTTTTAATTCCTTTTCCGACAAGGCTGCACTCTTCGCATTTAAATTGATTTGGACTATTAGTCATAATTGAATTAAATAACTACTTGAACACGGACAAGAAGGTATATCGCTGCTGAAGATGCAAATTGAGGCATAGGTACATATATCCAGTATTGCTTATAGCAAAATAGTGCCCATGCTCAATGTTACGATATAGGAGGACGTGTATCCATTCCATGAAGCCTCAAAAAGGATACAGGTTTTCCCATGTTTCTCAACAGACTTCTAAAATCAGCTGTTGTATGGTATTGTGTAAAAACAAACTTTTGTGTTTTTTAAAAAACATTCAAAACCTAGATTTAATACTTTTTAGAACATGCAAAACTTCATTTCACACTTTTTGGAAATATGCAAAACCTCATTTTGAACCTTTTCAAAACATGCAAACGTCATTTTACACTTTTTCAAAACATGCAAAACTTCATTCTAGACTTTTTCAAAACATGCAAAACTTCATTTTACACTTTTTCAAAACATGCAAATCGTCATTTCACACTTTTAAAACATGCAGAACCTGAATTTACACTTTTTAAAACATGCAAATCGTCATTTTACCCTTTTAAAACATGTAGAACCTGAATTTACACTTTTTAAAAACATGCAGAACCTGAATTTACACTTTTTAAAAACATACAAAGCCTCAATTTAAACTTCAAAACATGCATGATTTACCTCGATTTGCGCGTTTTTAAAACATTCAAAGCATCGAATTAGCCTGTAAAGCACTTCTCTGCACACTGCGCCTTACACTTTGTTTGTAAACAACATTGAATAAAAGCTTCACTTAGCATCTTAAGCAGCGACTTCCAAGCTTCTAATCGCCACTACTGCACTGGATAAAATGCAACCCAAACGAGCCCGAGCTTTGCAAGTACACAAGTACATTAACAGTAACCTTAGAGATATTACGAACACAAAAAAGCCGGAAGGTTTACAGTTTACAATTATGCACAGTAATAATAATACCCTGCCCTGGAATTATAGAAGGTGGATGTAAAAGTAGTTTGATCAGATCCTTTTTATTTCTATTTTTATTAAAGAACAAAGACGTACGTATGTGTGCCTGTAACTAGTGCTAGTCTAGCAGTACTGGGGCAAACACTGAGGGCGTGCATAACTACAAATATAATTATAATTTTATTAATATCGGTCATGGGAATCTCTTGAAGGAAGGAGAGACTGACTATCTGTAGAATTTCCTTGGTTCCTTCAATGGTCCATGGATTTTTATGGGTGCAAATCATGTGGATGGAAGTACAGCAACAAAGGGAAAAGTCGAGACCCAAAATTCAAGTTGACTTTTGAAACGTGACCTTTATCAACTCTGTATCGCGGAGTGAGTGAGTGAGTGTGTGTGTGTGTGTGTGTTTCGTGTGTGAATTGGAATTGCAATGAAAGCACATATAAAAAATGTGCCTATAAGAAATATTTAGAGATAAAAAAAATAGTTAGGGCTCTAGGTCCTGGGTTGGGTGTGTTAGTGTGTAATAATTCCTTTGACTTTGACATCCAGATCCAGTCGTTTCTGTTGTGTAGGTTATAGACCTATAACGTCTTTTTTTATTCGCTATTCATAATCCTAATCTTAAGATAAACTACATGCACAGCTGTGTAGGGAATTATTTACAGTAAAGTACCTATAAGTATAGGCAGTACATATACATATATGAAACTCCTTTTGTTACATCTATCCGTGGATAATTACATCAATTTTACGTACCTACATAAGTACGTACATATCTGACATGCCCATCTTCCTTTGTGCAGGAACAAAGAAACAGAAACGACGATCGAATTGCGAATTTGCGAATTGCGAATAATTTAATAGTCAATTTGATTCTTTGAAAACTCGTTTCAATCCATGCAATGACGCATGGCAGAGCCCGTGTCAGTGTGTGTGTGTATGTGTGTGTGTGTACTGTTCAGTGTAGAGTAATTATTTGGCTTTTGGTATCCAAGATTCAACAGTAAAGCGCTGATTAGATTTTTTACTTCTATTTTTTGGAAAGTATTGCTTGAACTTTGTTGAACGAATTGGACTGCCTGTGAGCTAGAGGCCTTATATTGAGAGTATGAAATTGTGAGTGAAATGAATTTTTTTAAATGCTGAAATGTCACATTTTGCACTTTTTGAAACTTGGATTTTTAGAGTGGGCGTTTTTTAAAAGAGTGTGTTTTATGTTTGCGCACTTTATGAAACTTTGGTTTATAGAGTGGGCGTTTTTAATGTGCGCATTTTGTGTTTTTGCAATTTTTGAAACTTGTATTTTTAGAGTTTGCGTTTTTTGAAAGCTTGAATTTTATGTTTGTGCACTTTTTGAAACGTTATTACCTTACTTTTGACTTTTTTGACAACTTTTGTATGACTCAAGTGTTACATTTTGCCCTTTTTTGAAACTTGATTTTTAGATTTTGCTTTTTTTAAAAGCGCGAATCTCAAGCTTTTGCACTTTTTGAAATGTTATTATCATACCTTCGAACCTTAGTAAAAGCTTGTTTTAAACGTTGACCTGACCGTATGAGAGGGTTTTTGAAAGGTCCCAAAATTACTGATAGTGATAACCCATATTGCTTTTGGATTTTGGGACTACTCGAATATTTACGGTACCGATATTTACATGAGAGTGATTCTATGCTGCCATGCTTCACTTTGAGCATGTTTTGCGTGTGTATCTATATGAATTGCATTGGAAGGAATTGGTTAATGTTTACATGATAATTTGCTCGTGTGAAACACGACAGGACATGGCAGAAAACACAGAGCAGAGGTAGAAGCCCGCAGAATGAAGCTCTGAATCTAAATAAAATGCTATGAGAATATTTATTCACTACCACGTTCCAAGTTCTACAATCTTCTACTTTCTAGCATCATTTTCCTTACGCTAACACTACTGATACCTATGCCTTCTTTTTCTTTCAAACAACTAGTAACGTTTACTTTGCTGTTGAGTGTCTTTTGAGCCACAGGGTGTGATCATAGTCAAATTAAATTCGATTTAGTTGTACACAACTATCCGTCTCAACAACAACAATTAACTCTCTCTCTTCCATCCTGACACACTTTTTTCTGGAACTGGAACTGCAATTAGTCCAACCACAATCAACAATAAATATAAAGGACACACATTTCTACAGAATTAATAATTAAAGAGATTCTCCAGAACTTAATTGTTTTGCGTTTGTTCTGCTTTTCGATTCCGATTCCGAATCGAGGAATTGCAACTTCTACATAACTTTCAACCATCCCATATTTTACTTTAGGTAGGTGTTTTGTTTATTTGGCTAAGGTAGGGAAGCGTAGTTGGATATTAAATAATATTAATTATTTAATTGAGGAAGGTAGCAGCGCCTGTTTTTGGCATTCGTATCAATAGTGTCAGTGCAGTGCAGTGGTAGAATTCAGTTTATGAACAATAATAATAATTATTATTACCTGTATTGCTTTTTACTCAAAGTTAGAAGCCTATAGCGTGTCTGATTGATAGACCTACCTACCTACCTACTGATACAGACCTAAAGCCGATAGTATTCTGTATCTGGGTCATACAGGAACCTTAATTATCGTCATTATTATTTCCGTCTAATCATCAGCACTTAGTAATGCTACACAATCGGTAATCGAATCGAGAATCGAATCGACCTTCCGCATAAGTTAAAGATATTTATTGACTATAGAGGCACAGACACTTGCTTGAACACACTTTGCTGAAGGTATCGATAGACATAATTACCTATGCAGCTCCATGCATATTACAGTCTTTGCTTTTACGTACCTGCTGTGTCTTTTGAGTAATTACGTAAGAATAAAGCGTCGGTGAAGAAGCATTGTGGCGTAAGTTAAAAGTTCCCTGGCTTTTAAAAGCATTGTGACGACAGTCCAAGACGAGATTTTGACTCACATAAGCCCTAACAGTTTACCTACCTGTGCGCTGTGGTATAAAAAGGGGAAATAATTACTTAATAGTTTCTCAAAGTACTAAAGCTACTGATTACACACGTTTCCAAAGCAGTAAAACTACTAATTAAACAAGTTTTCAAAGCAGTAAAGTTGCTATTTACACATTTAAAAAATAGTAAAACTACTAATTACACGCGTTTTCAAAGCAGTAAAACTACCAATTACACACGTTTTTAAAACATCATTGCTATTTACACACATTTTCAAAATAGTAAAATTGTTATTTACACATTTCAAAAGTATTAAAACTTCTAATTACACACGTTTTCAAAACAGCAAAATTGCTATTTACACATTTCAAAAATAGAAAAACTACTAAATTAGTAGTTTAGACACATTTTAAAAACAGTGAAACTACTAATTATACACACTTTCAAAACCGAAAAAAACTGTTATTGACTCATTTTAAAAATAGTGAAACGGCTATTGACACATTTTAAGGATAATGGAACCCCTAATTACGTTTTTTTTTAAACTGTACGGAAGTGATGTTAACGCTTTAAAAAAAGTTGATTGTTGGGACTTGCGTCGAAAATACGTGATATGAAGGAAACATTGGAGTTTCGTCGCCACAATGCTTCTTTACCCACGATGGGTAGCATACATATGTATATGTACTGAATTATATAGTGAGCTATAACTTGGCATGGTGGAAACTTAGGTAGGTAGCTGGTGGTAGGTTTCTGGTTTCTGATTCGAATCAAGGTTAAGATATTTAATGAAGGATTGATTATTGATTATTGGAATTTGGAATCGGTCAGTTCACTTATTATTCTGTTTTTGTCCTTTTTGTTCATTTTCAGAACGTCAGACTCGGATGCTCGGAAAATGTTGGTGGATCAACTGCCCCATCACCCTCCTATTACGCTCGAATTTAATGATCTAAATTACGTCGTACGAGAATCTCCTACTCTAAAATGTAAGGTGGATTATAATAAGATTGGTCCAAATTTATATCCAAATACGAAAAAGTTATGTGTATAATTACTTGCATGTTTTTTTAAAAAATGTTTTACAGATGCAGGATACAGACCGTATATTGCCAAGCAGCAGAAATCAATACTCAAAGGGGTGTCCGGATTTTTTAAATCGGGTGAATTGACGGCCATCATGGGACCATCAGGAGCTGGGAAATCGACTCTGATGAATATTCTCGCTGGTTACAAGTAAATTATTTCCCAATTTTCCCATCTAATTGTCAGTTTACAGAACCTCCTGTGCAAATTGGGCTTGGCATGTGGTCACTGCATTGGTTTGCGGAGGTGGCTTTGTAATTGAGCATTGCGGCTTTCTTGAGTAAATTGTGTAATTATTTTTGGGATGCAACCGCCTACTTACTTTGTACGTATTGTATTGTATTTACTTATTTGCTCTTTTCTCTCAGGAATCACAACGTTCAGGGCTCAATTCTGGTGAATGGTAGACCACGGAATGACGGTCAGTTTCGGAAAATTTCTTGTTATATCATGCAGGATGATGTGTTACTTCCTCATCTCACCGTTATAGAGGCTATGCGCTATGCGGCGGAATTAAAACTTCCTCGAAAAACTACAAAGGCTCAAAGGGAACTTGCGGTAATAATAATTTGATAATTTCAATTTTGGTATAATTATGTTATGAAGCAACAAAAACAACAAACAGCGTACCTAATTTATTATTAAGGAAATTCTTTTTGTGCTGTTTGGGTGAACTGCCTATAGATTGTGAAAATCCTGGACATAATTGGGTTGACAGAATGCAAGAATGTAAGATCCTCAAATATATCAGGTGGCCAAAGGAAGCGACTTGCAATTGCACTGGAGCTTATCAATAATCCTCCAATTATGTTCTTTGATGAGCCAACTAGGTACATATTTAATTACCTAGTTAGATATTTTTTTAAATTACGTACTAGTAGTTACATACACTTTTAAATTTTGTTAAAGAGTGTTAAATGGACGTTAAATTAATTTTATTTATTTCTGTTGCAGTGGTTTGGATAGTTCAACATGCTTCAGTTGCGTAGCATTACTTAAAGCACTTGCTCAAGGGGGAAGGACGATAATTGCCACAATCCATCAGCCCTCGGCTAGAATTTTTGAACAGTTTGACTCCCTGTATCTGATGGCGGAAGGGCGCTGTTTATATCGGGGCCCAGTTCGCTCTGTTGTACAATTTTTAGGACGCCAAGGTCTTCACTGTCCTCCATACCACAATCCCGCTGACTTTGGTAGGAACCGCTGTTTTGTTTGATTAACCTTTTCGAAATACCAAAATATCTTGTTTTGAACTTTTTAAAAGTGTTAATTTGTAGTTTTATTCCTTTTCAAAATGTTTTTTTTCTCTAGTTTTGTTCCTTTCCAAAATGTTTTTTTCCTAGTTTTGCTCTTCTTCAAACTGTTGATTTCTAGTTTCATCCTTTTTGAAAGTGTTAGTTTCTAGTTTTGATCGTCTTGAAAGTGCTAATTTTCTAGTAGTAAAAGTACTGAAAAACTTCATGGTTTGCCAGTTCTTACTCTTAGCTAGTTATTAGGAAACAAACCTAAAGTTAACCTAACTTAAACTTTTGCTTTAACGCTACCCAGTTATATGTAACTGCTATAATTTATATTTAGCTATTGAAGTGGCCAGTGGGGACTATGGAGACCATGCCGTTTCGATTTTGGCCAAAGCCACAGAATTGACGTCAGACTCAAAATCCAGTGGTTTAGCAAGTGACTGCTCCGGCTCCGAGAACGTGTTAGAAGTTGACGGACTCAAATTCACCTCATCCTCCTCCCCTTCCACCTCCGAGAAGAAACTCCCCACCACCTTCTCCGTGTCCGTGACGAATGATGACAAGAATGAAGTGGCCATTCGGTTGATTCCAACAATAGATCTGAAACAGGAGCTGAATCTGACGGAGCAGACGGGCTCCTTGGGCTCCATTGATGGGGACTATCGTTGTGGGCGGTTTTGGAATCAATTCTTGACACTCTTCAAAAGATCCTTCGTCTGTATATCAAGGGACACGGTGCGTCATTTCAATATTTTGATTAGCAGTTATTTTAGCTTAGCAGAACTTATTCTGTATCCACCTCAAAAGGAGACGTTCGGGAAGACTAACCATTATTATTATTTTTGCTTATTTTTATGACGAACAGATGTTAACACGCATTAGATTTGCGTCAATTGCTCTGGTGGGTCTGTTGATCGGTGCCATTTATCATGATGCCGGGAGTCATGCAAGCAAGTGCTTCAATAATGCTGGCAATCTTTTCTTTGGTCTTCTCTTCATGGTATTCTCTGCTATGATGTCAACTATTCTCACCTGTAAGCTTGGCTGGATTTACGGCTATATTACATATTAATTAATGAATTGGATTGAGCCCAAATATGCTAATATTCCGTACTTTTTGTCTTCTATAAGTTAATGTCCATTAATTCAGTAAATTCAATTTGAGGTAATTTGTAATTTATTTGAATTATTTCAGTTCCTTTGGAACGTGGTGTACTAATTCGTGAGCATTTAAATTGTTGGTACTCCTTAAAGTCCTACTATCTGGCACGAACCTGTGCAGATTTGCCATTTCAGGTAATTTACTATTACAGTCTTATTAACCTTTTCGAAACGGTACTATATCTAGTTTTTACATATTTTTGAAAGTGTTAGTTTCTTGTTTTGACATTTTTGAAAGTTCAGTTCCTTGTTTTGACCTTTTTGAAAGTGTTAGTTTCTTGTTTTACTTTTTTTAAAAGTGTTATTGTTTAAATGTATTGCTTCGACCTATTTTGAAAGTCTTAGTTACTAGTTTTGAATGCTTTTGAAAATGTTATTTCAAGATTGAACAGTTTTGAAAAAGGTTATTCCTAGAAAAAGCACTTTTGTAAAGCTTTCTTTCCACGGTTTCTCAGTTGCGAATAGGTTAAAAATTCATTATAATGATACAATTACTGGCCGATTATTGATTATATTATTATCGGTTGATTTTTTTGAACCCCGCAGCTATTTTATCCCACGCTGTATGTTCTGATAACATACTTCATGACGGAGCAGCCTCTGGAGTTGTTTCGGTTTGGAATCGTTTGTGGGATGGCTATCCTCGTGTCACTGGTAGCTCAATCGATTGGGCTACTAATTGGAGCAGGTTGTGCCATTCAGGTATGTGTACCTACGTCTCAATTAATTTTTCATTTCTAAAACAAACTAAAACGATCTGTAATTACATTAAGTACATTTGTACGTACAAATAAATATGAGCCTTGAATTTTCTGGTGAATCATAGAATGCAGTATTTGTGGGGCCCATCACGACGATACCCGTTTTCCTTTTCTCGGGTTTTTTCGTGACTCTGAATACAGTGCCAGCCTACCTTCGCTGGGTCTCCTGGATATCCTACGCACGTTTTGCTTTCCAGTCCACCCTCACAGCCGTCTATGGCTATGACCGTGGGAATCTCAAATGTTCCGAAGCCTATTGTCATTTTAAAAATCCCAATAAATTCCTAGAGCAGCTGGATGCTGTGGATATCTCTGTGGGGGAGCAAGCAGCTTATCTCGTCATTATTCTCATCGTTCTTCGGGTCCTATCCTACTGGGCCCTTCGTCTCAAAATCATGGCTGAAAGAATCTAAAGATAAAAAAGAAAAAATATATAAAAAAAAAGTTGTCGTTTTGTTTTCTGGTCTAACTATGAAATACTATATACATATACTACCTACGTATGTATACCATAACGTTTAAAAATATCAAAAATGTGTTATTTAAATATTGATAGCTTTAAAGGAGAAAACGTTTCTTCGTTTTGGAATAAATCTGTGTTACACATGTAATTTTATTGTCAATTAGATAGTCTGTGTCTGTGGGTGCGTACATTTATGTAAAAAGTCAAATTCGAATTCGAATTTCGGATTTCGAATATGACGGAGTCGAAAGAAATCGAAATCGAAATCTAAAGTCAAATATGAAACAGTAAAAAAAAATTGAACAATATATAGTGTGATTGAGCGCAATAATAATTTTAAATACTTAGACTTAGGACTCGATAAGACGATTTCGTGTTACATTACTACGCACAACAAAACAAAACTAGATGGTAGTGATACAATTTACAATTTACTTACTAGTTAGGTTTAGGTAGGTAGGTCTACATAATCAAATATGTTAAAAATCGTTGGTGTTGTTATTGGAATACAAAATGAAAAAGACGTTCGATGAATACTGATAGATAAAATAATAATTCTTAATTATATAATATAAAAACTCGCAAACTACAATTATTACAGTTACAGTATATGTACGGTACAGTAATTATTATTGTTATTGTACAAATTTACTATCTACTAGATATGTACTGAGGAAGAAAGTCGGGAGGGATTTAATGATAGTAAAGAAGAATTTAAGAATTATAACTTTTTTCATTTTTTTTCTCCTCTCATAATTACATGTGCTACTATTACTATAATTTTAGTTTTATTATGTCTGTAATAAATGTTGTTATTTATTTTATACTTACAGTTAACAGTTAAGATATAAAAAAACCTATACTCTGTTCCTGTGTGTGGTCATATATTTTGTGATTTGATATTTTGCAAAGCTTGAGTCCTAATTAAGTCTCCTAAGTCGATTTTAATACAACAGTTTTTTAATTTCCGTCCCTATAGCGCTGTATAATATGTTATTACTTATTCAATAAATTATTTAATAGCCAGAGTCAGAGTCAACCCATGACGTACTACTAGACTTTATAAGTTTTATGAACAGCTGATTTGCAATTTTATTATAATAATATTATTATTCTCGTAATAATTCATTGTTTTTTTTAAATGGGCACAATGTTTCAATTTACGATGATTTGTGATTTTGAATTTTGACTACTTGGATGGACAGCTGTCAGCAGCACAAGTGACACGTGACACGAGTACGAGTACGAGCGACAGAAGTCAATTATTCAATTCATCAAAATCAAAACGTAAAAAGTTAATTGTGTATTTACTATTTACTACCCTACATAAATAAAATGAAAGTGTTTGCGGGGTTACATTATATATTATATTGTAATAAAATAAAATCTACTCATCGTTTCTTTTCAAAATTGTGGGTGTCTCAACTTTATTTACCAGAATCAGCATTTTTTATTATTGAGAATGGAGATTAAATGGATCATCTTCCTCGTGGTCGTGAATCAAATCAGTAGTTTTTTTGACATTCACTTGTTCATCTTCCTCGTGATCTTCGGCCTGAACTTTACTAGTAGTTTTATGACCCCAGTCAAATGTGAAAACACCTCGCTTTCGACTTTTTTTCTTTATCTCATCCAATCGAACGATCCAACTCGGCATTCGACTCGCCTCGCTCACTTCCTCGTGCTTATCATCCTGCTTAACCACATTAACTTCTTCGCCCCAGAGGGACTTTCGAGGGCGCCCAGTCCTCTTATACTTGGACTTTTTGCAACACTTGGAGTTAGAGCAAGGACCGCATCGTAGACTAAGGACAGACTGCTTTGCCTTGTTACAAAGGGATTTTTTACCTTTGACCTTCGTTTTTTCCTCTTTTTTCTCCTCATTCCCATCATTCTCGGGATCATCGTGGACCCTTTTTTTGCCCGTCTTTTGCTTTTGCTTCTGCTGTGAACTCTGGAAGTGATGACAGGTGGAGATGTTGAAGCACATTCCGCAACAATGGCAACATCTTTTGAGGCAGGTGGAACAACATTTAGTTTGATCCGCCAAGGTTTCCATCAGGATGCGGATCCGTCGGAGGCAGTACTTGTGAATTCTTTGGAGGATGTTGAGTCGACGAACCCCACGACCTGTCTTGATGTACGGTTTTTGGGTCCAACGGATCTTTCGAATTACTTTCGTAGGCTTTGGAGTTTCCTTGAGGATTTCAATAATACATAATTATTATTTTTTCCATTCTTTAAACGCTTACTTGTTTTAAAGTTTTACAGTTTTAATAATAATAATACAACTTTCAATTTTTAAATTAAATCATTCTGTAGTAATAAATTACATTGTACTTGACATAATGAACGAGTAAGCCATGTAATCCTGAAATAAGTCGACGCCTGTAGCTCTGGTAAGCCATGATCCGCTCATGAGTATCTCGGTACCGTTGTAATTCCAGGCAAATCAGTGCATACAACTACAACACATCAAAAAAACAGACAACATTTATAGGAAATTGAAAGACAAAATGATAATGCTACAACAATAATGACAAATATTGCTTGATTAACTAATTAATTACTATCATTGAACTTAGTAAACTTACCCTAAACTCATCATGAAAGATCCGCATGCCCTTGGGCACATCGAAATTTTTCCGAAAGAAAGTAATCGTCTCTGGTTCATAACCGAACAACCAACCCACCATCCTGAATTGCTCATAGGTCATCTTTCCTCTCATCCGGGCCTCAAATAAGTTGTAGATGGTCCGGCTGTGACGATTTATGTAATCTTTCTCCATATTGTCCTAAATAATTGTCAAGTGAAAACACATTTCGTAAAATTAGAGACAAAAATAACAACTTAAGTACAATAAACTAAATAAGCTACTCTGGAAAAGTAATTTAATTATAAACTTGACTAGCTACAGCTATCTGTAATTGTGTTGTAGGTAAATATGTGCTTTTGTAAATTCAACTTTTGCAGCCAGCATGATTGTGGTAAAGAAATAGAATGTGTCCAAATCAAAGAATCCAGTTGAATAAACGTCCATGAGCTCAAATAGCTGAACCACTTCCGAATGCCTCAAATCCGTGTTGTGCTTCATCCAGATTTTGACTTGCAAATCTGTTCATAACAAGCAAACTATAACATAGCAACTAACAATGCAATGAGATTAACGATTAACCTATTCGGAGCTGGCAAACCGCATGAAGTTTCTTAGTGCTTATATGCTATAAATTAACATTTTCAAAAAGGTAAAAAACTAAACTTCAACACGTTCACAATGATCATGATCATTACTAGAAATCAACATATCAAAAAAATTCATATAACTAGAAATTGACATTTTCAAAAAGGTGTACAATTAGAAATCAGCATATTTGAAAAGGTCAAAACTAGAAATCAACGATTTCAGAAAGGTCAAAACTAGAAATTGGTATTTTCAAAAAGGTGTAAAATTAGAAATCAACGTTTTCAAAAAGGTCAAAACTAGAAACTGAAATCTTCAAGAAGGTCAAAACTAGGAATCAACATTTTCAGAAATGACAAAAACTAAAATTCAACACGGTTCGAAAAAGTGTAAAACTGGATATTAACACTTACAAAAAGGTCAAAGGTGGGAAATCATCATTTGCCAAAAGGTGTAAAACTAGATATCATACTGTTTCGAAAAGGTTAGTTGGTACAATAACGGACTTAAGTACCGGTTTAAACTCTCATACCATTTAGAAGTTCGTCGTTGTGAACATCCAGCAAATTGAAGCTCTCACTGATGACCATTAAATTGTTCACCGTCAGTCCCAAGTATGCCGAGTCGAGATGTAAGCATTCTAACAGAGTGCTGTCCGTTATTTTCATTTTTTAGTAAAATTATTTTTAAACTTGGAAATATAATATGTTATTATTTATGTGTTTTACGAGTATAGAAGGTCAGAAGTCAGAAGGTCAGAGCAGTCTCATTTCAACACAAGTTGTTTCCAAGTTTGGACATTATTTTGGACAGATTTAAATTTGATTCTAGTGCAGTGTTGGCACAACTCGACAGTTGACAGTTAACTAACAACTATTTACATACTTTCGACATTCATCATACAGCGGCACTGGAAAGCTAAAGATACGATTGCCAACAGTTTCAAATATTTTGAAATGATTTCGGGCTGCTTACTAGTTAGGCTAACACTGATTTTTCGGTTTTGTTTGACCGTTGAAAGGCATCATGTTATAGTATTGACCTAAGTCTGTATATATGGCTACCTAGTGCCTAGGCAACCAAGAAATTGCAGGCGGTCACGAAGATCAGGGTCAAGGAGGGCATTCTTTTACTCTCTTCTTTTCGGAACTGGGAAGTCACATGGAAAGCATGCTTTACAAAGCAAAGGTGTTTACACTCTAGGTACAAATTAAGTTTTTTAAAAAGGTCAAATATTGGAAATTAACATATTGACTGAGGTCAAAACTAACACTTTTAAAGACATCAACACGGTAAATTAACTTTTTCAAAACAGTTAGAACCTGTAACTGACGCTTTCAAAGACGTCAAAACAGGAAGTTAGAACTTTCAAAATAGTCAAAACCAAAGTAACGAACACTTTGAAAGATACCAAAACAGGAAATTAACATTTTCAAAAACAGTCAAATAAACCAAAGTAACGATCGAACACTCTGAAAAATGCCAAAACAGGAAATTAACACTTTGAAAAATGAAAAAACAAGAAATTAACACATTAAAAGATGCCAAAACAAGAAATTGACACTTTGAAAGATGCTAAAACAGGAAATTAAACCTTTGAAAGATGTCAAAATAGGAAATTGACATTTTCAAAAACAGCCAAAACCGAAGCAACGAGCACTTTCAAGGATGTCAGAATAGGAAACTAATAACCCTTCAGTCAACAGTTGACAGTCAAAAAACTAGTAACTAGTAGTTTCAAAAATGTCAAAATAGGAAATTGCCATTTTCAAAGAGATGGTTAAAAGGTTAATAGTAAGCTGCACACCGTAGTTGTGACAAACAACATGAAATCCGGCGTCGAGACCCTTTCTAACGTGCTAAAGCTTCCCACCTGAATCCCTAAATTGGGGATGGAATTGACCACCGCAATCACATATTTCAGATATTTAATTTTAACTCCGTTTCTGACATTATTCATAGACTGGCTTCGTTGCTGTTTCTGCTCTCCTAGCGATAGTAAATTGTCATTGCTACTAAAATTAGGAGATTGAAGCTCCTTTCGAATCATTATTAGCTTGGACATGGCGGCTAAATCCTCTTTCAGCCATTTAATTGTTTCTGGAATGTCAAAAGCCTTATCGAATCCAATGACGTAGAGCAAGGCTCCGGATAAGCCGGCTTTCATGGAAATTATGGCTATTAAAGAATGCTCCCCAATCAATCGAATGAAGAAATAGCACCCTAACACCGAATAGGTCAAACCAATCAACTTGAATCCAAAGAGTACGCTGGAGTAGCAGGCGTTGAACAATTTTAAATCAACTTCAATTTCACGGCAGAGATGTAAAGTCCTTTCCATCCGTTTTTCGACAATTCTGCTGTTCAAGAACAATTCAGCCGTTGGGCTGCTTTTCCTGGAGAAAGACCAAAAAGGAAATGGAAATTTTAGAGTTTTAAGTTTTGATATTTACCTATTAATTACAATACAATATACAATTGCATTTTTAAATAGTGCAAAACGACCTTTCAACGTCTTGCAAACATCAGAGTAAAATAAATTTTTATCCTTTTCAAAAATAGCAAAGCGTGCTTTTAACGTCATTCTAAAAGAACAAAACGGCCTTGTAACGACTTTTAAAAATAACAAAACGGCCTTTCAACGACTTTTAAAAAGAACAAAATGACGTTTTATGCTTGTCAAAAAGAGCAAAACGGCCTTTTAACAACTTTGAAAAATAGCAAAACGGCCTTTTAACGACTTTGAAAAATAGCAAAACGGCCTTTTACCGACTTTCAAAAATAGCAAAACGGCCTTTTACCGACTTTTAAAAAGAGCAAAATGACGTTTTATGCTTTTCAAAAAGAAAAAAACGGTCTTTTAACGTGTTTCAAAAATAGCAAAAAGGCGTTTTAACATATTTCTAAAAGAGCAAAACGGCTTTTTAACGACTTTTAAAAAGAGCATAATGGCATGTTATGCTTTTCAAAAAGAGCACAACGGTCTTTTAACGTCTTTCAAAAATAGCAAAACGACCATTTATGCTTTTCAAAAGTGCAAAGCACACAGCTCCATCGTTAATGCATCCAAATTTTGACAGATTTGAGATTACTATATACCTCAAGTACTCTCGGGCAACTCGAAGCTTCTCCGCAACGCTCTGAATGAAGGACATGATGACAAAGATGGTAAAATTGGCCGAAGAGAACCCAAAGAAGGCCAGACAAGTTTCGAAAGCAATCAATGGTATCAGAACAGCATTACTTTGGTATTTTGAGCTTACAATTGAATACAAGAAACAGTCCAGTGTGGGACTGTGCACATAAATGACAAAGAACAATGATGTGGAAGTAATAAAAATGGCTGGAATGAAAGTTATTAGCATCTCTTGAATTGATAAGTTGACCAATTTCGTCACTTTGACCCCGTTTTCGATCCCATTCTTACTCGAAAAGTCATACAATTGATTGTACAGTGCAATATTTTCCCTTGGCCAACGAACGAAAGCAATGTACATAAAGACATTATAAAAGATGGAGGAGTTGGCCACAATAATAAGAATAGGGAGATGATGAAAGACGAACGTTGATTTAGAATTTGATTGGCCATTTACTAAATTCCCAACCAATCTTCCACTCGTGAATATTCCTTGAAGGACCGAACAGGTAAAAATAATCTTCCAAAGATTCAATCGAATTCTACTGACTGCTTTGCTCTCCTTTATTTTCCCCGAGCGGAAATCAAAGGTAATCGGGTATACGTTCAGGAATGAACTTAATTTCAGGTACAGATGGACCAGAATCAAATGTGATTTTTGAAGCATTTTTAGAAAAAACACCGTTTTTTCAAAGTTTTGGGGAAAGTGAACTTTACTTGTTGTTGTTACTACAGTGCCTAACACTGTATTGTTGACTACCTTAGCAGGTGAAGAGATAGTAAGTACTGTAAATTAAATCTTCAATTTCAGTGAATTCCTTTCGTCGGTTAGTAGCAGCAATTTAGTAAATTAAAAGTTAATAACCTCTTGGACACTGGGAAACCAAAGAATATGGCTTTACAAAACTATTTATTCTACCAAATAGCTTTTTGAAAAAGGCTAAAGCTAGAAATGAGCTTTTAAAAAGGTGAAATAAATTAGAAATTCACTTTCTTAAAAGAGTGAAATCAATTACAAATTAGGTTTTTTAAAAAACCCGAAAGCTGGAAATGAACTTTTTTGAAAAAGTAAAATAATTTAGAAATTAGCTTTTTCGAAAAGGTGAAATCAATTAGAAATTAGCTTTTTTGAAAAAATGAAATAATTTAGAAATTAGCTTTTTTGAAAAGATGAAATCAATTAGAAATTACTCTTTTCAAAAAAATCAAATAAACTAGTATTTAGTACTTTCGAAAGGGTCAACACTAGAAATGCACATTTTCAAAATAGCTAAAATAAGAAACTGCAATTTTAAAAAACGTCAAAACTAGAAATTACCATTTTCAAAATCATACATAACTAGATACATCTCCGTTTCAGAAAGGTTAAAGTTATTATGACACACGTGTTTACATATTGAATTAAATTTTGAATGAATGATTAACTCGGGCAATAATAATTTTAATTGGTAAGCAAACTATACATTTAATAGCAGTGTGGTAGATTAAAATGCTAATAACACAGCATTTATAATATTGATTGTAATGCTTTTATTTGTACAGATATACAATTATTACTAATAGCAATTATTGGAATAATTTCAATACAATTTCAAAACAATAAATTGTTTTAGAATATTTAATGAAGTTAATATGAATTGAAGCTAAAAGTGTGAGTTAAAGTATTTCGTTACAGCATCTGCATCTGTATGCTTCCATTTGGTTTATAATCAACTTTAATGCATTGAAGTAAATAAAAAATAGTTAATGCACACAATTTTAATCGGAATCGGAATTCGTATTTTTTGAATTAATACAGATTAATTGGAATTGGAATTGCCTTATTAGGTTTGGAATTAATCAGAATGAGAATTCTAACAATCGGGTTCGGGGGGAATGAATTGAAATGGGATTGGAATAGTAATCGAAATCCGCATTATAAGAATTAACACCCATGCGACACAATCCAACCACTTGAATTCCTTTAAAAATCGTAGACAAATCTCCCAAATAAAAGCAACTAACCCAAGTAGGCCGCACCCCCGTAGGTTCTGAAATATAATTTGTGGTTTGAAAATGCCAATTCGGAATGGGTCCTTGGAACAGGGTCACTCTCTAAGAAACTTAGGAAGAAAAACAGCTTAGATCTGTAGCCCGTTCCCATAATCAAGCTAAAGGCAGCCCAAATAAAGATTGTAAAACGGATTCGACTTCCGGTACATCTTCTAAGGGCAGTAGATTGTTCGAGTAATATAATAAGACGCGATATTTGTAGGCAATATAGCGTGATGTTCTCGATTTGAAAAATTCGTTGAGGTCCTCTCTCTCGCCGAAAAATACAAAGTAATCTCGGTAAGCTTTTGCTAGTTTGTTCTTGAGTATAGTGTCTACCATTAAAGAAAAACTGTTCGACGTCCGTGTGAAACTTTGAAGAAGTACTGTTTGACACTGGTGAATAAAACGGAAGCTGCTAAAATGCGAAGGGCTTAATAAATCCGGAACTCTGAGCTCTTCAGTGAAATAGCTTTGATTTTCGCTCTCTTGATGAGGTGGAAATCTGCCGAGAATTATGTAAGGACTTTGAATTTTAATTATAGATGCTTTCCAACCCAGCGTACCCATTCCTATTGTATTTATTAGCCAAAATAATTGATCTGCACACATAGTTGTGGTCAACATCTTGCCTAGTTTCAGCTTCTTGAATCAAGTCCAATGGAGTTGTAGGTGCTACACCTTGGTATAGGTTATGATTCAACGCTTTGGGTGAAAACTGAATGTTGCTGTCAAATGTAATGGCACTCCCATCCGCGACAGACCCATGGATGGAAATGTTAAAATTTAAAAAAACGTTTAGTGCAGCTAAAACTATTTTGAAATCCCAGCTCAAAGGGAACCACAGAACATTACGCCGTTGAAGCATTTCTAAGGAATTCAAAATTAGAGGGATCGAATTAAAGAATGTATTTAAAAAAAAATGAGAATGAAATAGACGTGTGACTTGTTGCAGCAGGTCGGTCACACACTGTACCTTCGCAGGTGAAGAGTTAGTAAGTACTGTAAACTTCATCTTTAATTTCAGTGAATTCCTTTCGTCAGTTAGTTTAGTAGCAGCAATTTAGTAAATTAAAAGTTATTAAAAGTTATTATGACACACGTGTTGAAATATTGACTTGAATTTTGAATGAATGATGAACTGGAGCAATTAATTTTATTAGTAAGCAAACTCTGTTTAATAGCAGTGGTAGATTAAAACACTAATAACACGGCATTTACAATATTGATTTTAATGATTTTATTTGTGCAGACAGACAGTAATTATTAATAGCAATTATTGGAATAATTTCAATACAGTTTCGAAATAATGAATTATTTCAGAATATTGAATGCACAAAGTTGATTATGATTGCCGTGAAGGTCCTACTTTTACAGAGACTTAAGTCCACAACCAACAAAGCTGCAACAAAAATAGCAACTTGCAATTAAAGCCGTGGCCAATAGTCGATCCATCACTGTTCACAGTGTTCACGTTCACGATAATAGTTTCTGCTAATGATACCTTACGTGACGAAATATCACTATTGTTAGCCAAGTAATCTCCGAGCCCTTGAGTTAAAAAACGTTAAGAAAGGTAATTAAAATATAGTTCAGTTACTTTCTTCTTATTAATTGATTACACCTATTTGAAACTGGCAGACCATGAAGTTATTCCAAGTTCATATTATAAATTAACAGTTTCAGAAAAAGAAAAAACTACAAATCAACACTAAAAAAGTGGCAAAACTAGCACTAGAAATCATTCTTTTCAAAACGGTCAAAACTAGAAATCATTCTTTTCAAAACGGTCAAAACTAGAAATCACTCTTTTCAAAGCGGTCAAAACTAGAAATCACTATATTCAAAAGGGTCAAAACTAGTGAATAAAACTTTCTCAAAATGGTCAAAACTATTAAATAACAATTTTATAAAACGGTCAAAACTAGAAATCAACACTTTCAAAAAAGTGGTAAATTAGAAATTAGTCCTTTCAAAAAGGTGAGAACTAGTAAATAACACTTTCAAAAGGTCAAAAATCTAGAAATTATCGTTTTCAAAACGGTCGAAACTAGAAATCACGTTTTTCCAAACGGCATAAAACTAGAAAGGGGCATTTACAAAAAAGGTGTAAAACTTGTAAAACTAGAAATTAACACTTTCAAAGAGGTGGTCTTAACATTGGAATGGCTATTTTAAAACGGTGTAATGCTATAACTATTATAATGCTGTCTCGAAAAGGCTGTTAATTTAAATGCTGTTAGTGTTATAGAGAATGCTCAAGCTCACCATTGTCACTGGCCCCATTGCCACCAATCAGAATGAGAAAGAACTTGTCTGTGTCCAGATTATACTTATAACTTTTTGGTGGATTGCCAGAGGTCCAGACTAAATGAGCTCTGACAGAAAACTTGCAAGTGACATTTCTTGACTGACCATCATAGTCCCTACGGGCTGGTAGTGAATGTACTATATTGTCTTCTTCAAATTCTGGCTGAAATTACAGTAAAATGACAGTGATGCCAATTAAGTACTGAATAATTAATTACTGACTAGTGAATGTAATTTATTATTATGAATCCCCACTATGAACTATACTCACTACATCCGCGTGAGAGATGGGTTTCTGATGAGGTTTTTCTCCAATAAAATACTCCCTGAGTTTAACTTCATGGTTGACCCCGCCGTAAGTAGCTATGTAGCACCCAATCACTCCGTCAGCATCCTGTTGACAATAATAATTTATTATTTTTTTTTTTACCTATTCGCAACTGGGAAACCATGGAAAGAGTACTTTACTAAAGGGTTTTTCCTAGTAATTGCCTTTTTCAAAACGGTTAAAACTAGAAAAATAGCATTTTCAAAAGCATTCAAAACCAGTAAACTAACATTTTCAAACAGATATAAAACAAGAAATGAACACTTTCAGGAAGGTCAAAACAAGAAACTTACACTTTCAAAAAGATCAAAACAAGAAACTAAAACTTTCAAAAATATGTAAAACAAGAAATTACCACTTTCAAAAAGGTCAAAACAAGAATTTAATACTTTACAAAAGGGCTCTTTCTAGAAATTAACTTTTTCAAAACGATCTAAAGTAGAAATAACATTTTCAGTAGCATTCAAAACCAGTAACGACGACTTTCATAAATGGTCAAATCAAGAAATTACGACTTTCAAAAAAGGTCAAAACAAGAAATTAACACTTTCAAAAATGTCAAAACAAGAAATCAGCACTTTCAAAAAGGTCACAACGAGAAAGTAGCATTTTCCAAAAGACGTCAAACAAGAAATGAACACTTTCAAAAAGGTCAGACCAAGAAATTGAAACTTTCAAAATGTTGTAAAACTAGATAAGTACCCTTTTGAAAAGGTTAATCATCACATTTTACTTCAATTATGATTCTTGATTTAAACTAGGCACTTACTGGTTCATCATTGTCAGAAAATCCCAGGGCCACATAATCGCCAATGGCTCCTATGGCCGTCACCATCAGCTGTAAATCATAGCCATCTCCTGTGCGTGACTTGCCAAAGGTGACGAGGTACTTACAGTCTTGACCCTTGGACACGCAGTTTTTGGGTAAGCCAAAGCAACCGAGGCCATTCAAAAAAGCTGGCTGACCGCATCTCTTGTAGACAGCTGCGTTTTGAGCGGAATTCAGCTCACAGAAACTTATTAGCACAATTATTATTTTTGCTAATAGTTGTAACATTTTTGAAGAAAAAGTTCCTAAAATTTCGAAAACAACAAAAACAAAAACAACTGTGTGACTTGAGACCTTACATACAAATGCGAATTGATTAACGGATTACGCTTACAGCTAGCACAACTTTTCCTGGCTTGCCGAGGGGAATTAACCTTTTCGAAACGATTATACCTAGTTTTACATATTTTTGAAAATGTTAATTCCTTGTTTTGACCTTTTTTGAAATGGTCAGTTACTATAGTCTTGACTGTTTTTTAAAATGTTAATTTCTTGTTTTACATCTTTTTGAAATTGCTACTTCTTGTTTTGACCTTATTGAAAGTGGTCATTTCTTGTTTGACCTTTTTTGAAAGTGTTATTTTCTTGTTTTGACCTTATTTTAAAGTGTTATTTTCTTGTTTTGACCTTATTTTAAAGTGTTAATTTCTTGTTTTGACCTTTTTTGAAAGCGTTAATTTCTTGTTTTGACCTTTTTGAAAGTGTTAATTTCTTGTTTTGATCATTTTTGTAACCCGTAGTTACTAGTTCTGAATGCTTCTGAAAATGTTATTCCTACTTTTGACCGTTTTGAAAAAGTTAATTTGTAGAATAAGCCCTTTTGTAAAGCATTATTTCCACAGTTTCTCAGTTGCGAATAAGTTAACTAATACTAATACGGTTGGGCGTTTTAAAGGAAATGGTTAGTAGTGAGTCAGTTTGACAGGAAATTAAATGCACAGTCAAATATGATTCACCCGCTGTGGTTTAAATGTAAAACTAGATTGTATAGTAGGAGCGAAGTACAGCTCATTTCTGTGATTGTGATTTCAAAATGTAACATTTCTTTATTAATTATCTTCGTTGGATTCAATACATTTAACAAGTTAATATTCTCATTACACATTAGATAATCACTATTAATAGTTTAGTGCTGCTCAGTCGTTCTCGTAATCTTGCTCTTACCCAGTCACAAGTAATTATACATTTTTTTGTTGCTTTTAGTTCGACGTAACACGTGTCGTAGGTGTAATCTCAATCTTGAATGATGTGAAATTTCGTTACATTTTTTAAAAAAGTTGATAACAAACGAGAACATGAACAAACTTTTTAAACAATACTAATTTAGTACACAATATTTTAAACGCGAAATAATTAAGTACAATCAGATACATAAATAATAACAATCTTCTTTAACTCGCTGCGCTGTGCGCCGTTTGGACCTTACTTCCTTGGCTTCCTCTACTTTCATTATTACTAGTTGTAAGAAGTATAGCTCGATTCCCGACACTAAATTTATGATACATTACCTACCACATTTCCAATCAGTACTCAGTTCAACTGAAATCGTAACTTGTTCCCCACAAAACGCTTTTAGAATTCCTTTATAAAATACTCATGCACAATAATAATAATTATTACAGATAGATAACATTATATCTTTGCATCGGTAAAGTCAAAATACAAACAACACGCAACAGTATGTATATAATACATTTTAATATTTTATAAGAAACACAAGTAGTAGGTAAAATTAACATTAACATTCGTTACAATTATGCAAAAACAACGTAAGTACTTAGTAACTATTCGTTTATAATTCTAAACAACACAAAACCACAACTAAGAAATGTCACAGAATCATTCAAATGAAATGATTATAGTTTAACGTTAAGGCTTATTTGAAACTGAAACAAAAGTGATGAATTGATGATATGTATGTATAATATTAACAAAAAAACAAAAGAAAACGAACACTTTATTCGATTTATGTGAAGTAGATAGGTACTTACACTTACACTAAGTACTTGATAGATAGACAGTTTTAACAAACGGAAGAAATTGCACTGTCACTCTGATTACTCTCGTTCGTCATTCTTTCATGGTAATGATACAGTCAAAGGATAGGGTCAAAGGAGTGAGTGACACAAATTATTAGTGTCTACTGTATACAAACTCAAAAGAAAATTCTATAATTCCAACACGTTATGAATGGCAAATCGCTCACGCTCGCACGCTTTTTTAAACATTTGACTTCGACGACTATTTAAAACTCGTAGCAATATCAAAAATTGTTCCGTAAGTAAATCTTACACAACGTCCCACTTTTGATTCGTTCGGGTAATCAAACCCAAAAGCATATCCACACCTTCCTACAAGGATTTTGAGACTTATACAAAAATATTATGTCACTGTTAGTCTGAGTCACTGCCAATAATTAATGGCTGTATAAAATTTTTAATTTTATAATAATTATAGTAACTACTTAAGAATTAGAGTGGAGTTCACTTCCGACTATACGGAGATGGAGATCCAAAAAAGCCCGGATCATTGGTCGAGAAGAGCCGTGCACGAAGGGGTGAGTTCGAGGTAGATGTTAATGGAGAGTGAGATGCATCACCTGTTCCAAAAAAAATTACAAAAATTATTAATTTAAAATTCTTGGTAGCTGATCGAGGGAAATTTCTTAATTTTAATTTGTATTTCATTCTTAATTGAGAACAAACCTGCACCATAGTACGGATTAAATTGACTAGGTGAACTGCTCGAAGATCTTGAGTGTAAGTCCCGAATATACATTGAACTAGAACCACTGACTTCTCCCTCGCCAGCCTTTGACACAAACACAGCACTCTGAGCCTCCGATTCTTTCTTTGATCTGGACCGAACATTCTGGAAGGACTTGTAGACTGTAATAAAAATAATATTTAATGAGTGTAACTCCAAAGAACCTTCAAAACTAGCTAGTAATTCAAAATTTAATAAAATGAAGTAAATAAACATACACAAATGCGCAAGAAGAACAGTAACGGTGAAATAAACCAAAGGCGTCAGGAACCAGGTATTAGCTTGGGAGAAAAAATATGAAATGCATCCAGTCCAAGTCCGGAAATTATATGGAACATCTGAAAAAGGTGGACGGAATTTGATTTTCACAGGAACCTATATTAAACAACACAAGAGACAATTAACACACTGATATGGTAACCGCAATCATTGCACTAATTTAAATAAAAATTTATTCAAATCTATTGTAACAGTGAATTTTTAAAATATTCATACCGTGAATTTCTGCCGCGTTGCCGGAGATAGTACAGAAATAAAAAGTTTCAGCCTATCATCCAATTCTGCTTTGGTCCAAAAATCCGGTAGGATGAAAACCATGTACGTACGGGTCTCAGGTTTACCCCAATCAGCTTTAACGGCTTTTTGTCCCCCTCCAATTTGAGGTAAGTAAGAAACGAAATACTTTGTGGAGGCGGGTTGACCTTCTACCCTTAAATATGCCCCGTCACTTGGCGCAAGCTGTAAATTACAAGTCAGTATAAAAATAATGGATAACGTAACAACAACAACCAAATAGGCACACCTTCGTTAAAATGTTAACCATTCTTGAATTCAAAATTGAAAACTTACTTGAATACTGTCTAACAAAGCTGGTAGCCCCGTAATTTTCAGTTCAGTTCCAGTATAAAATTCATTGCTTAAAATTGTCAACTCCGTAGTATGAAGTGTCACAGCTGGGTTAAAGGAGAGAACCAAATCTTCCGTTTTAATTTCCCGTCCGTAGGCACCTACAGTAGTAGAAAGCAGAAGTAGAAAACACCCAAAAGTAAGCAAGTTTCCACACAAAATTCAGTTTATAACATTCACAATAGTAATAGAAATATTTAGTACTAAAAAAATTACCGGGGCTTGGGTGAATCGCATACGATGCAACGTGAGCAGATAACACAAGTTTTGAGTTTATAAAATTTAGATTCATATCTTCCGGGGGATTTTCAGCTACCCGAATACGACATGAATATTGCTCTAAATAAAACAAAAACATGACAAATGTAGAACTTACGAATGGTAGACAGTATGTACACTAAAAGCTATTTTAAAATATAATTCAGTAATTCAGACTTCTGAATACCTATCTTATACAACTTACTTTTCTGAAAATCAAAAACTGGAGTGACGGAAAACACATTTAGTAATACGTCTCTGTTTTCAAAGCGAAGACTGCAGCTAAATGGAGGTACAATTTTGAGAGAATCCTGAGAGCAATTGCTTCCAAGTAAACTTTGCCTCTTATCCCCTAGTATGACGTGGATATCGTTGACATGATTAGGGTCGCCATTTGTAATCTCCGTTGGCATCCCGACAGGGTCGAACTTAATCTGATCAATTCCCACCACATTCAATTCCACAGAAGTCACAGGTCCAAAATTAGGGACAGAGTACTCAATATGGGTAAGACCAGGAGAGGAAGCAATAGCCATGCCAGTACTGGGTTCCACGTGAAGCACATTGCTCGGGTAAGCATTCCACGCACCACTCGTCAAGCCATTCGTTTTGATGATACAGGAGAAACAAATGACATCACCCACACTAACGATCCCCATGGGTAATTTTGGCTGAATGGCTTCACCCACATTTAAAACTAAGAAATCCATAAGGAGTGGATTAGCCCGATCGTAAGCTTTGATTGCCACACGACCTTCATGTGTGGCAGATGCGATGAATGTATTATTTTCTGCACTGGAACTCGTCTGAGTAAGATCGAAGCGACTGGAGCGCAGTTTTGGTGACGCACTGGTCGCGTCAAACACTCTTCCTATATTGTCGTGATAGGTGACTGAGAATGGGAATGAGATTCCTCGAGGAAGAAGGGCTGTCTCATGACCAGCAAGTGTAATCGAGAGCTGAGGGTTTATCATGAGGTAGCTCACTGGTTTCACCTACAAAGTAATAATAATAAAAACAAACATTCAATTTGAATTTTAGGAACAATATAGGAGGCCACTACTGAACACAAGCAGTCTGAATTGTGAATTTCTTACATCAACGGTAACACTCAGACTTTGAACGATACCAAAGTCCTCGAGTACAGAAACAGTAATAACGGCTTGGCCCACAGCGTCATTCGCTTTTACGATCCCCTTCGAGTTCACCGTCACAACAGGTTTGTCCAACCCAGCTCTGTTAAAATATTTAAATTACACCTTGATCATTAAAACGGATTCCGGTAAATATATTTCGCTCACAAAATTTTAAAAAATTCAAAATCGACTACTTAAACAATTTATTTAGAATCTGTGTGTACCTTATGCACTGGTCAGTCTTATCCGTACAAGAAGCTGTCTTTGTAGGCTGAACGCTAAATGAAATCTGAGTGGATGGATCACGGTTCGTTCTTAAATTTAATTCCGACTGAGGGGTCATGAGTAAATTGTGGCATCCACAAGGAACCTTAACAAGTCTTAGTTCGTCGAATACCTATACACAGTTAGAGAGAAATGTTGACTTTAGAAACATTAAGAGGTAGGAAGGTAGGTACATATGTCCATATAGAAACAAATATTGTAAAACTGTAATAGCAAGTAAGCTAGCAGGAAAACTGATACAACTTCAAAATTTCACAGTAACTTAGATATGGGAATAGGAATTTCAGAAGCTACGAAAATCTCTTACGTCAACACCGTAAAGCTTTGGAATAACACTACTCCTTATTCCTGGATACACCATAAGCAAGTCAAGAATCTACAGCGGCAAAGCAAAGCAAAGCACGAAACGGAGTCAAAAATGAACACACAGACTCACAACAAAAACAAAAAACATATATTTACATGGATGCCTAATGCAAATACAAGCTAGTACACACCAATTCGACTGGCAACAATTAACAATCAACAATCAATACGGCATCACATCAACAATTCAAAGATTCACAAGTCGCTTACTTCAATTTCGATTTCATCCACGTGTTGTTCCCGATTAAAAACCGCAAAAACTTTCACTGAGACTCTACCGGGTTGTCTGGCCTTAAATCTGACACTCAACTGGTCCCCTCGTTCACTTGCGTAGCCGTTGCCCTAAATAAATAAAATTAATTCTCATTGAAACACCTCAAAGCGAAGTAAATTCCTAAAGAACTGTAAGAGCCCAGTGGCATTAGCAAACCTGAAAGAGATGCTCCAGATCGGCACTTTCATGATTATTCATACTCCACTCGACGGATACCAAGGGTTTCCGATCGCCTAGCAAAATAGTTGGCTCTAATTGTGCTCCACCATCCCCAATCCCAACTACGTACAATGGCATTTCCTTCTGACTCTGAATCCGGGTCAAAGGTGAATAAATTCGTATTCCTTTCAAGTTCACAACGTTAACAATCACTGAATCAGCAGAGTACACATTCCCTTCTTGAAGTCTATCCACAGACTCAACCGAAATTACCGTCCGTCCAATCTTCCTTCCTTGAATGACGCCACTTGGAGTGACAGAAGCCACTTCCTGGTTATCCTTACTGGGTCTGTAAATAATATTTGTATCTGGCTGAGGGCCCCCAATTGCTCTCACTTGATACACTGACCCCACCAACAATGTTATATTCTTGGGTCTGAGACTCAGTGGAGGAAAGACTGTGATTCGTTTGGGGGCAGAGCGGACCATACGCCCAGAACCATCAGCTGTAAAAGCAAGGGTTACTTCCCCAGCACCCTTCCCTTTGATCGTAAAGCGGCGACGAGATAGTTGAAGATCTTCTGGTGTTGTTTCTAATGGGGTCACATCCAGAATGTCCGTGTCCAATGGGGACAATTTTAATTTGATAACTGACAGGACGTTGGGTGGGAGAAGATTGCCGCCTTTATCATACAGGGTCACGGAAACATTTGCTTCGTGGCTTACTTGAAGTTTATCCACGGACTTTACCTCGACTGAACCGATTCCATTCACCTATAAAATTATGAAATCACTTTAAAATACCTACAACAATGTGTACTTATAATGCTTGATCAATCGAATTTACTAATTCCATGTCATATAACACGCTAGATATGTTTGCGTTACCTGTATATCAACCTCGACAGGAGCCCTGGTAGTTAAGCATAAATCGTTAATCACAATGCGAGCGCTTCCTTCACTCACTGGGGTGATCTCCAGTTCTTTTTTGGCTTCAGAATACTTTATCTTTACGAACTCGTCTCCAATAATGGTGTACTCAAAATGCCCAGAACCTTCCAAAATCTTCAATGTGGCCTGTAATTTATTTGAAATACAAAAACTGAAAACCACTGTAGTATCAAAATAATGAACTATAAATTAGTGTCAAAACTACACACAAAATAAAGAAATGCTTTACGTAAATCAACTGTAGGTGTCTGTCTCCCTTACCTTACTGGCCGCATGATTGAATAAGCTGATGTGTGAAGGAACCACTCTGACATCAGAGACTAGCTGGAGATCCATAGAATGCGTCCTTTCAATTATGAAACTTTCTTCCAAATCGGGATCTTGCTTAACACTCAAGGCTCGATTCCCTTTTAAACCTTGACTCAGTAAAACATCTCTCCTGTATCCTTTAATCTCCGCTTTTAACTCCATGTTCCCAGATTTAACTTGGGGGATAATCGTCTGGTAACTTTGCCCAACAGTTTCAAAACCCACCATAGGGATACCCTCTGTTACTACCCAGTTAGGAGTCTTAAGAGTGGCTAAACCACTAGGATTAGTTGTCCATTCAATATTTAAACTAGTGATATTATCAAATTTATTCCCAGCAGCATCTTTGACCGTCACAGCAACTCTGGTGTTTTCATAATTAGGAATTGCAACACGAACAACTTGGGCGGCACTCACGTCACTTGGGCATTTGGAACCCCCAGCTTTTATGCTGGTCTCAACTTTAAAGTAAATTTGTGCAGGCTCCGCACATATCACTGTCACATCCACTGCACGCTGAATAGGTCGCTTTATGAAAAAAAAGAATTCAAAAAAAATAACGCTTTGCATAGATACCTAATTTAGTTAAATGTTATACAGTGAATGTGATGTATTTTTGTATAATATTAGTAACTACTCAAATCAACAGTTAAAAATAAGTACTAACCGAATTCTTATTAGTTGACTTCTGTTTGTTGCCAACTTCTAATGCAACCATAGTTTCTCCGATTTCATCACAAACGACAGTGTACACGTACAGGTCATCTTTGCCCGTTTCAATAGTTTTAACTTCAGTTGCTCTCGCGACCGTAGTATTGACAACATTAATGGTTCGATAAAAACCATGTTTTTCTAGCAAAGGTCTTGGTCCACCTTCGAAGGCGAGCTCCCGTGAAGATCCCACAGCAAGGACAGTTCTTCGGTTGACAGGCTCAACAACCTGCAAGGGGAATAATCGGGTAACGTCATATGTATGCACATTATAACTGATTTCCTAAAACTCACAAAAAACATTTAAAATAAATTACCTGCAGAGGCTTAAAAGTAGACACAGTGACGGAATCCGTGAAAGTTAAGTCCTTAATCTTGTAGGTGACGGTAACCAAAGACGATCCAAGAGCAGAGCCCGTAACGGGCAAGTACGCACACGCCGGTTTCGCAGCTGGATAAAAGGTTTTCTCATCGTACGTAAATAGAGGATCTTCTACTTTCACTTCGAATGGGAAATCATGACATTTGGAATAAGGCACGCGAGTGTTTGTGGGGTCATCCGGACGAACAGTATAGAATGCCAAAGGGACTAAAATCGGAACGCCGATTTCCGCCTCCACATTATGATCCAAAATAGCCATGGAAGTTGGAGGCAGGATATAAATCCGGGCGTGTCCTTTGATATTCGTGTTGATGGTCATGGCAGCAGTGACATTGGCATATCCAACGCTCTCAGTCCGGGCCATTCCATTTTGAGTCACGGTCACGACGCTAGTGTTAGTAGTAGTCCAGAAAAAATTCCCATTCCCCCCCGAAGCAGTGAGTCGAATGTCATGCTTGGGCTGTAAATTTGGATCCCAGGGTAAAATTGTTGCTTTTGGGTTGATAGCAATGGGTTGAAATATTTCCATTTCCGCTTTAACTCGGACGGGCGAGTGAGGTTCCAATAAAGTTCCATCCAGCCTCTTCACGTGTTTTAATTCAGCTCGGACCGGAGCTGATCCCGTCTTGATAGGAACGCCCACATGATAAGTTCCATTGGCGGATGAAGAAATGACTTTGAAGTACAAAGGGTCAAATGTGGTTTCAACCTGAATATTGTCACTGATGTAGATCTTCTGATTCTCTTCATCGTAAAGGTCCACTTGGATTTCATACTCCTGACCGATCATCAAAGCCCAATTTCGATAGGGTGTGATAGTTAGAGCTAGAAACTTGGGCTCCCGCACATTGATATGAGCAATTAACCCTTCAGGATGTTCCATGTCACTGAGGTCGCTCAGAGCATTCAAGTCTTTCACAATGATTTGTGTGGATCCATAATTTAAAGCTGTTATGATGGACTTCTTACTGTCATAGGAGATGACCGTATCATTGACCACCTCAAAGTTGTAGGCTTTGGATGGAAGAGGAATCTCCACAAGTTTTCCATGACGAACCTGTCTCAGTCGTAAAGGGATGCGAGTATCCGGTACAATGAATACTTCCCTAGGATCAACTTGTAAATTCGCCACAACGACGATGAGCACATCAGCTGACTGAAGATTTTTGTAGATGGGATCCGTTAATTTCCCGAAGACACGGGCTGAGCCCGTTTTGAGTCCTTCCACGAGGATTGTTGAGCCCTGGAGTCGCATCGCTTCTAAGGCAGCCACTCCGGGGGGTGCTTGATAGGTCGAGTCGGAAAAGCTCATGAAGCGCATGACACTATGTGGGTCCACAGTAGTGTCCGAGCCTACCGATTCTAGCCACCAACGGAATGGAACACCGTCCACAGTCGAAAATTTATCTCCTTTACTTCCATGGGCTTCAATGTAGAATTTTGATGGGGCTTCCTCCATGTGTAGCTCCTTGGTCGTCGTCTCAATATAGATGGACACTATCTTGTCAATTATGACGTCACATCGGACGATTTCCTTGGTCACTTTGTCCTCCACGTAGACGATGGCAGTGGCTGGGCAGCAAGGGCTGATACGAGGTGCAGCTGAGATAACGACTTGTGAAGAGCATTCCGTCCCATCGTAATCGTAGGAATGGGCATCCCCCGTTGTTATACTGATGATGTCGGGCCGGGTCACGGACCTTCAATAAAAACAAATTCGAAATGCAAATCAATCAATTAGCTAACTGCCAACAGCAACCTGACAAAATAAAAGGCGTAGCCTTTCCAAGTCCTTTAAGTCAGTCTAAGTAAGCCGTTCCGTTGCGCGTTGTCAGTTGCTGACCATGCCATAAATACTACACCAAAATTCCTTAAAACAAAAAGCTTTACAGTTTACTAGCAACTAATATGACTAAATATGCCATTTTGACTTACAACTTTTAATGAACATTTTTGAAATTACGACACAAAATACCTACTAATAAATTACTAAAAGCTATTAACTATCTCCGAAACTTATTATTCGAACTTACCATTGGTAGCACCCCGGCGTCTCAACTTGAAGAGTAAAATTCACACTAAGAGTTTCAAAATACGGGAGCCGAACACGAGGAACATTTAATTTGATGTGAGCTTCACAAGAATTACTAGTCAGTAGCACAGCCAGAATAAGCGGTAGAAGAAGGCCCTTTCCTAAACAGAGAAGCCATGTCCCTCTGGGGAAATTACGAAACGACCGTGAGCCGGGTCCCCCCGTCATTGTAACGAGTTTATAATTTTGTTCTTCAAAATTCAAAATTCACCGTTTATTTTATGTTTCCACTCATTCAAAAATTCCAAAGCTTTAAACGTACAATTTCAAAAACCGGTTAATTCACCAACGACACAGTGCAAAACTGCAAGATCACACGATTCGACGATTCGAGCGACTGAACTGCTTAAGCAAGTAGCAACTGATCTGATTTCGCAGTCGAAGTGCCTACGGAAGACCCACAGTAAAGCAAAGCACTGAACTGCCTGCCTGCCTGCAACTGCCTCCCTTTGAAAGCAACGTACTACTTGCATTTGGCGCTGTACTCACTCTTGCCAGCAAGCACGGAGGGGCCTCGCACAAATGACCTGTGCACGCAGTTTAAAGCGGATTTTAACTTTTATTTTTAGTATTTCATTATGACGTCATTTTACAGTATACAGTATACACTTGCCACAGTACTAACCTAGTGGGAACTGGAGAACCGTGGATTACAAAAGTGTTTAATTCTATAAATTAGCTTTTTCATAACTGTCAAATCTAGTAAATAACACTTTTTCAAAACGTCAAAACTTGTAAATAACACTATCAACACGGTCAAAACTAGTAAATAACACTTTATCAAAACGGTCAAATCTAAAATAACACTTTTTCAAAAGGGTCAAAACTAGTGAATAACACTTTCTCAAAATGGTCAAAACTACTAAATAACACTTTTTCAAAAGGGTCAAAACTAGTTAATAACACTTACTCAAAACGGTCAAAACTAGTAAATAACACCTTTTCAAAACTGTCAAAACTAGTATATACCTCTTTCAAAAGGTCAACAAACTATAAATTACAATTTTCCAAATCATTTAAAACTAGGCATATTATTACCGTTTCGAAAAGGTTAAAGTGAGCAGCTAGAGTTTGTGGTGTAATTTATGAACGCCGCCATTTCTAATAAAGAAAAAGCGGCTGCCATAGAGTGTGTGTGCATCTGCCCGCCTGACTGGATTTGAAAATAGGCGGCAGGCAACTGAGCGAGCAGTGAGTCAGTGAGTAACTGTAAAACTGTGACTGTTTGTGTGTGAATTCAGTCTCAAGTCTCAATCAGTGGCAGTGGGGCTATTCAGGCAATTCGGGTGCATAAAAACATTAAAAAATAAAATATTAATATTAATTTATTTAATATATTTAAATTCCTTCTTATATTTTTAATTAATAATGCAAGTTTAGAATGCTATAAGTAATGTGTATTTTGTAAAAATGATTCCAGAGGATTGAAGGTGACATAATAGAACTTTTACAGTGAATCAAAACCTCCGGGACACCGGGACCGGTGAACGGCCAAACTGAGGCCGTCGACGTTCAGACGTTTCTGTACAAGAATTTACATTACAAAATTTCGATACTGACAACTTTTGACTGACAGAAGGTGTCAGTTGTCAACGGTTGACGGTTGACAGTCAACAGTAGTAGCTGTAGATTGGTGTGTTGTTAGTTGTGGCTGGGTCAAGTTGCAGGTGTTGAAGTTTAGTCGATATTCGGTGTTCGAGATGAGACGAAGCCTTGCTCCAAGTCAATTGGCGAAGAGCCAGAATAAGAGGGTCAAATTGGGTGATGCTCGCAACAAATCGAGTTCTTCTGAAGCATCCGCTTCAACAACAACTGAGGGTCGATCACCTCTATCAGCTTTATCGGATCATGAGGCCTTCATCCGTTCAATTTTGGTAAAGCCATTTAAGGTTCCTATACCAGGCTATGTACCAAGCGGCTATGGTCGGTCCTTAGGCATTCGGAAAGTCTCAGGGAAGCGTGCCCTCCATGACCCGGATGCGCCAGGAGCTTTGGTTTTGTATGCACCGGAACCTCCACCGCTGGGAGCTTTAGACACGGTAAAAATACCACTACAGTTTACAGACACTTGTAAATATCGATTGTGATTTTTGCGTTATTTGAATTTTTATTGCATTTTTTACCATTATTTACCATTATGATTATAGAAAGCTGAAAATCAAGAAGTTCACGTGGTAGTAGACCCAGTAGTGGCAAGCATCCTCCGACCTCATCAGCGTGAAGGAGTCAAATTTCTGTGGGAATGTGTGACGGGAATTCGGATCCCGAATAGTTTCGGCGCAATTATGGCGGATGAAATGGGATTGGGAAAAACTTTGCAAGTGGTCACATTAGTTTGGACATTAATTCGGCAGTCCCCCCAAGCAACACCTGAGGTTCGCAATGCTGTTATAGTGACTCCCTCCAGTCTGGTGAAAAATTGGGCAAATGAATTCATTAAGTGGCTTGGAAATCGTGTACCTACTATTGCTATCGAGGGAGGTTCTAAAGAAGAGATTGATAGAAATTTGACGCAGTTCGTCATGGCTCCTGTTTATAATCCACGACGAGTCCCTGTTCCTGTTCTCATCATCTCCTATGAAACCTTTCGATTGCACGCTCATGTACTCACCAAAGGAGAAATCGGCATCATAATTTGTGATGAGGGACATCGACTGAAGAATCGGGAGAATCAGACTTATGCTGCCTTGGGTAAGTATGCGTATAGGTATTTTACTTTTCGTACGTTCCGTTCCTACAAACTTGAAATAAATATTTTAAAAATAAAAAGTTTAGTTTGTCTATTAATTATACATTTTTATTCTTTTTTCATTTTCGTATTTTAGTTCAGCTAAAATGCAAGAAGCGAATCATTTTGAGCGGAACTCCTATCCAGAATGATTTGCTCGAATATTTCTCGCTGGTACATTTTGTCAATGAAGGGATTCTCGGGACGGCGCAAGAGTTTCGAAAGAATATTGAGCTGCCCATTTTAAAAAGTCGAGACACTAATGCCACGGATAAGGATCATCAGAAAGGACAAGAAAAATTACGAGAACTAACTGCAACTGTGGAACGTTGTATGATTCGACGTACTCAAACTTTGCTCACAAAATATCTGCCGCAGAAAGTTGAGCTGGTTGTTTGTTGTAACATGACCCCAACGCAAAAAGACCTTTACAAAGTAATTTTACGTTTAACAATTCACAATTTATGGTTGAACTCCAGGCTTTCAATGATTTTAATCAATTAACTGTTTCTTTTCTTTCGTTTTTAGGATCTCGTATCAAAGTTTACTGGTAACGCTGGAAAGGCAACGAGTACGTTAGCTGCAATAACAAAACTAAAGAAATTATGTAATCATCCAGACCTTGTAGAAGAATCTCATCCAACCCCATCAAGATTAAATGTAGAAACTTCAGGAAAATTCAAAGCTTTAGATTTACTACTGGCCGTGGTTCGTTCTACGACCGATGACAAAGTTGTTCTAGTTTCAAATTATACACAGACCATGGACTTTTTTGAGAAACTGTGTCAAATGCGCGGCTACGGATTTACCAGACTTGACGGATCCATGGCCATAAAGAAACGGATGAAAGTCGTGGACAAATTTAATGACCCTACAAATCGCAATGAGTTCATATTCATGTTGAGCAGTAAGGCTGGGGGTTGTGGTCTCAATTTAATTGGTGCTAATAGACTGGTTATGTTTGATCCGGACTGGAATCCGGCCAATGATGCCCAAGCCATGGCACGTGTCTGGCGTGATGGGCAGAAAAAACAGTAAGTCCAATTAAAACTAATTTTTTTTAAAGCACTTTGCGTGGTTTAAGGAATCATTTTAATTATTGATGTGTAATCTTTACAATTTTAGATGCTTCGTGTATCGGTTCTTGGCAACAGGTACATTGGAAGAGAGAATTCTCCAGCGGCAGTCGCATAAGAAATCATTGAGCAGTTCCATTGTCGATCAAAATGAGGATCAGATTGTGAAGAAATTTGATTTAGCAATGTTAAAAAGGCTCTTTAAGCTGGAGGAGGAAACTGCTTCGGATACACATGATAATCTTAATGTAAGGCTCGATGTGATAATTCATTTACTAATCATAATAATTATTATTTTGCTACAACAATTTCCAGAACCTTGATTTATGATTTTTATTGTTCTTAATGTGCTTAGTTGATGAATTTTTCAATACTTGTTTACAGTGCAAACGCTGTGTAAACGGAATTCAGAACAAAAAACCTCCGGAAGGTAGCGACTGTAATTCCGACCTGAGTGACTGGAACCACACAAAAGATCGTAAAGGCATTCCGGATATTGCAATGAAGCAAGTTTGGACATCAGGCTGCGTCTCATTTATTTTTCATCATATTTCTCACGAACCGATTATTGTGCCTTAGTGCGTACTAGTGTATTTCATGTACATACTTTGACATTCTGAGCATTATGATATTTATGATTATATAGAACTCAATAGATAAACTTTAACCGATATCGTTATAAAGTGTAAGATATAAATAATTTTTATTAATATAATATTTTATTTTACTAAAAATTAATGTTCCCGTTGTACCCGACCACTCGACTCTTTTGAAACGCGTTTCATCAGTAAACTATAAATACTTAAATACCTGACTACTTCACACTATTCGTTTATCCGTAGATCTAATTTGTAATTTGGAAAAGTAATTTCTAACAGAACAAGTAGAACAAGAGTTGTTAGTAAACCTACGGCGCGGCGGTGGCAATTCCATTATTCCAAATAAAATAACGGCAGGGTTGACATTTCTTACTATTTTAAGATTAATTGAAGTTTAAGTAGTTCCTTATTGCGATCATATAATTTCATATAAATGCTAGAATAAAAATACGGACAGAGAGTCACTCTATGGACCTATTTGCTTTATTAACCTATGCACTTAGAAACGATTTTACTGCTCACCTGTATCGTAAAAAAATTCATAGTAGTACAATACAATAGTTTAGTTCCAAAAAAAAATTATAAAAAAAGTAAATAAAAATGGAATTTTATTTTAAATACATCCAACCAAGAGGTCGGAAGTCAATAGTAAAAAAACGCAAAACTAAGAAGTACTAGTTGATTGAAGGTAAATACATTTATAAATAATTACGCATCGATTAGTGGCTAACATAATAATAATACATACTTTAGTACAGCTAATGAGAAATTCGCGGAAAATAAACACTTAAGTAATCGTAAAGACTGCACTGACAGAATACAAATCACACCTCGGTTATTTTTTTGCTTTCTTACAAACTTTTGGTGGCCGAAGAAATGGATTGTCAATAAGCTCCCAGCTGATATTTGTGGCATTTTTATTCTTCCGTCGACGATCCTCTTGATTATTTTCATTCCCGCTATCACTATCATCATCCTCATCATTGAGCTTGGGTAAATTATCGATAGGCTTTTCCTTTTTGATACAATTAAGGGGTGGAATGTTCGGATCTTCTTCGAATATTTGATCTCTTGGGATTAGAGGATCCATGTATGAAATTGGCTTCGGAGTGATTAGTGGGAACAAATGGGGATTATCCGGGAAAAAGTGAAAGCAGGGTGACGTCCGGGCATAAAATTTGGTCAGAGATCGTTCTAGATCCCGCTTGGTTTGACTTGTTTTCTCCCGACATGCTGCATAGTCTGTCAGGGGCTGTTTGTGAGTCTACGAAGTCAAGTGAAATAGAAAATTTGATGTACAAAACTTAACAATTAGAATTCCATTAACATAAAAAAATTCGTTAATTTCTTTAACTTACTGGAGTTCGGATGTAGCAATGAGGATCTGGCATGGGAGGGAAATAATCTGGAATATGTGATGGAAGCCCAGCCCGTTTCCCCGCTGACAAAATTGTCGGTGTTTTGGGGGGTGGCAGAACTTGACAATTGGGGATGATGGGACGGCTGTGTCGCTTAAAGAAACTTCGTAAACCCACCGGATCAATTTTCAATCCAACATCCGTCATGGCAAGGGTCACATCCCCCACATTCGGCTCCACACGACAGGCTAATTCCGTAAATACTCTCGTTGTTCGACCCAACTCCATCATAACTGCAATTTACAACCATTTTCACAATTAACAATTAAAAACTAAAAACCAGTCACCAGGACAATTGATGATTGACAAGAATTGCACTATTGCACAACCAACATACAAACTCTACAACAATTCAACAAATAACCGTCATTATCATTTGTTAAATTACAACTCATGTATTAATGATTAATTGTTTCAAAATATACCATAATTCAATATTCCAAAAATAAATTACTTACCACTTTGAAGGGTCTCCACCAGAGTTTCCATAGCCGCCTTGTCAATCTGATTGTAACCCGCTTCCTGAGCCATCAAGGCGACGCAATTTGACAGAATTTTACGTCGTGGGTTCGTTTGTAGCTGGGACTGAGAATCCATCTTCAGTCTCGGAAGAACTTGGAAGATCCCAAATAACAAAAATAATGTCAAAAGGTCGAATTTATTGTTACAGTCACAATTACCTAACTTTTGACTTCATAAATCCGTCGATGAAATTAATTTTTATAATAACGAACTTAAGTGACAGTCAACAGTGGCAAACTGAGATCTTTAAAGTTGAAAGAGTAGTTGGTAGTTTTTAGTTTTTTTTAGAATATTTTAGAACTGTTGGCTCGCTTTGAGGGAAGCAAAAACGTAATTTGCACCCCAAAGGATAAAAAAACTAAAAAAGTTTAAATTCGTATTTAATCTTTTCAAAGTTTTGGTGGGGATGGGGAAAGAAAGTGATCTCGACTCGTGCTGCGCTAGTCTAGTGAAAAAGTCGTGACTAGACTAGGATTGACTAGACTAGCCCATTTTTGTAAAATGGCTAGACTAGGCTAGATGAGCTACATCGGCTTCCTATACAATACGTGGGACTTGACTAGGCTAGACTAGACTAGGCAGTCAGCTTTTAGCAAAGCCTGGACTAGACTAGACTGGACTAGATTAGACGAGCCTACTAAGCTAATTTTATTTGACTAGAGTAGGCTTGACTAGCTACAATTTTGGGTAGCTTTGATCTCTCTGAACGAATCTGTGGATTGCATCTGTGCCAGTGCCATCTTTCCTTGCAGGAAATATTTTTCGTCTATTTTTGTGCAGATTAAGCCACGGCATCCACTTTGCTTGGAATTGGAAACGCACTGACTTTTGGTTTCTATCGCCCCGTCATCTCATCTCATCTTTCTGTCTGTCACACACACACTAGTAGTCAGGTGTACTTTCCTTCCAAACCGACCGAGCAATAGGAAACTAACAAGTTGACTAAATTATTTCGGCAAAACTTTAAATACCACTCAAGTACCTACTTTATTACTTAAACTAGTTAGTTAGTTAACTAACCAGTTGACTAGTTGAGCCACCCTAATTTTAGTGTTTCCTTATTCATCGGCTCCCTGCCCTGTCAGTTGCCCGTCGTCACTATCAACTATTCTCAGGCATCGTTGAACGTTGAACCGAACCGTTGACCGTCAGTCAGTCGCAGTAGTAATTGTTTTTTTTTAATCAGGTATGAAATCTGAAATGACTTTTGAATTTATAATTAATAATTAATTATATTAATGAATCATGATTGATGATTTTGGTTGAAAAAGCTAATTTTTAAAATTGTGTTTTTATTTTTATATTGCATTCTGAATTTTGGATTTGTTGTTTTTGTATTTTTGATGATAGGGCTGTGCGTGTCAGTGTCAGTCACATCCTCGCATCGTTGGAACTGTCATCTGTTCACCATTTACTGTTTTACCGGTTGAAAAGGCAAAAGGCAGCTGGGTCTTGAATCAGGTGTCAGGATTCAGGATTGTGAGCTGAGGGTTGATGGTTGTTAGTTGAGTGTTGTAACTGGTTGGGGGGGTTTATAATTGTCAGTCTGTGCTTCTTTTTTTTTGTAACGTTGAACTTTGAACTTAGAGCTGATGAATTGAGTGAGTTAGTTTAGTTTATGAATATAGGACCCCGTCTATCTAGCTTCATTGAGTAGAATACTATTTCGTTAAGTCGGTAAAAATGTTATTGTTGAGAAATGTTCATTGGGGGGATTCTTCGAGAGTACAGCTGGATTCGGTGATTACAAGACTTTCAGCTAATAGCTTATCTCTGGTCATTTTACTCTCACTGCTCTTTAACGGGTTCGTCATCTCCGATGACCGCTTAACTCCGAGAGGAGTCCCACTCTCCCGTAAGTCTGAAAAAAATTTATTAATTTTACTTCCTGTAAAAAGACTAGAGTTATTTATATATTTTTTTATCAATATTCCTAATTTTAGGAGCAGCTCTGTACGACCCACTGAAGGATTTTAGCTGCCTCGATGGCTCAAAGCTCATTCCATTTTCTTTTGTAAATGATGATTACTGTGACTGCGGGGATGGTTCCGATGAGCCCGGAACTTCAGCTTGTGAAACTGGAGTTTTTTTCTGTCTCAATGCTGGTCATTCTCCTTTAAATCTCCGCTCATCCAGGGTCAACGACCAGTTATGTGGTACGCTTCTAATAATGATTAAAAATTCTATCTTTCGATTTTATAAAACTAGTGAACGTTCAATGGTCCTTTAACCGTGTGCTGATTATTTCAGATTGCTGTGATGGGACGGATGAGTTTGACGGGAATGTTTCGTGTCCCAACACATGCGACGAATTGGGAAGAGCTGCCCGGGAAGAAAACGAGCGTCAAGTTCTACTTGCCCGTGAAGGCTATCAAAAGCGTTTAGAGATGAGTCAAAATGGTAAAGAAAGTCGCCGCTTAAAACAAGAAGAGATCAGTCGTCTTGAGGTTGAGCGTCAGCAAGCGGATGCAGTTAAAGAGGAAAAACGACTTCGGAAGGAAGAAGTGGAAGCTCCCGAGAAAGAAGCTCTTGAACGTCATCGTCTTTTCGAAGAAGAAAAACGCCGTAAAGAGGATGAGGAGGAAAAATTGAAAAGTACAGATGACTCAGAAAGCATGTTTCAACTTTTAGACTCAAATGAAGACGGAGTCATCACTGTGGATGAAATCAAATCAAGACAGACCTTTGATCGGAATAAGGACGGCATTGTGTCGGATGAAGAAGCTATGTTTTTCCTTAACATGGAGACTGAAATGTCAAAAGAGGAGTTCCTTAAAAATGGTTGGATTATTGTAAAACCTTATTTCCTTATGGAGTCTGGTATGTTTATTCCACCGGAGCCAGAGGTTGAGCAACAAACTACGGAACAGGGTGCGCCGGAAACAGCTACTGTAGAACCACCAGTACTCGATGCGGATGCAGACACTCAGAGTCCAGGAGATTATGAAGATGATGAAGTGGAAGATAATAAAGAACCCGATTTAGCTGGCAGGGATAATTTAGAAGAAGAGGAACATGAGGGAGACGATGATGACCTTAAAGAAGCAGACGTGAATAAAGGTCGCAATGACTTGTACGACGAACCTACAAGGGAACTCATAGGAGGTACATACATATTTTTTTTTCGTACAACTTAGTTTTGGTTATAATGAATTAATGAAATCGGGAAGAATATTTATTTTTTATTATTTTAAATATTTATGTCTAAATGTACATCGGTATTTGTTTACTTTCTCAGCTGCTGACAAAGCACGGCAAGAATTCCAAGATGCAGAAAAAGCTGCTCGGGACATTACTAATAAGCTGCAAGAATTAAACGATGCATTAAATTTAGATGTGGGAGATGACGATCGCTTTGCTCCACTATTGGGTCAATGCTTTGAGTATTCTGATCGGGAGTACACCTACTCACTCTGTCCATATAATGCTGTACGTTTAACTCGTATATTTTCTGAACACACGCTACGGCTATTTAAAAAGTGTCTCTTAAAAAATGATGACCTAATTATATAGGTAGTTTCATTTAATTTAAAATTGTAAATTAATCTCCTTGTTTTGTTCAATTTTAGGCCAATCAACGGGGCCAAGGGGGCGGTGGTGAAGTTCATCTGGGAAAATGGGGATCTTGGGCTGGTCCTGAAAATGATAAGTATTCTGCTATGCTTTATGATCGTGGGCAGTCTTGTTGGAATGGTCCAACCAGATCAGTCAAGGTGAGATAATTAAAATAGATTAAATACACCCTCAGCTAACCAAGCCTGTAGGTGTAATAGAAACAAACAGTGAATAATACCTGGCTAACTAATTACATCGTGTTATGTTGATCTCACATTCTAGGTTCAAATTCAGTGCGGAACAGAGAATAAAATTCTGTCGGTGTCAGAGCCTTCACGTTGTGAATACCAAATGGACTTTAGTACGCCCGCTGCTTGTCGAAAAATGGAAACAGGCTCACATGATGAATTATAAACATCTAAAAAAAATTTTAAACTATTCGTATTTTCGTAATCTTACTAAATATTAATATGGTCAACGTCAATAGCTACAACTATCAGTGTACATCTGAACACAAAACAAAACAATAAAATAAAGGATAAAAATGATTAAGAGTATAATAAAACGGTAACGGTAAACATCCATCCAAATCCACTTCCACCCCACAACAACCAAAACCAAATCAAGTATACTCCAGGGGAGAAAAGACAAAGGAAAGCTCTAGTTTCAATTCCCATCTCTCTGCACTTGTCGTTAGTGTAATTTATATGTACTCATTTCAGTCAGCTGAAGTAGTAATCTAAATGTGTAAAAGTGAAAAAAAACATACTAACAAAACAACTAAAACTAAATTCACATCATTTCCATTATTATACAACAGTAACAGTAGTTCAAAAGTAATAGTAATAATTATTAGTCAGTTTTTGTAGTAAAACTCAAATATATATGCGTGTTTATTTCAATTCAATGTGGGTCCACACCTACCAATATATTTATTATTAATTGTATGATTATGATTTTTAGTGATGGAAGAAGACTGGGAAATGTTTCCAAAATTGGATATTTCTATTTGGCATTTAAGTATGTAAACCTCAATTGTTTTCAATTTCAATTAGCTAAACTCTAAACTGTCAATTATCGAATATTTGTAGTGAGTCAGTGAGTGTGTAGTGATCACAATCTACGTTCAAACAAAAAACAAGACGAGGAGGTGCGGATGAATTTCATCCTTTTAAACATTGGGAACAGAAACTGTATCGAATGAAATAAAGAACTAATCGTTGTAAATTATTACTAAAAAAACACAAATTATTTCACTCAATCATTCATCTTTCATCAAAATATTATAAATTATTTAAAATAACAAGGTTTTTTCTTCTTGGCTTGGTTATTTTTATTTAAAATTCGACTACACACAAACAGCAGACAGGCTATATATTATTATACTTTTATATCCATTCTCCATAATAATATGCAGTTGATTATATTTTAGTTTAGACTGTATCATCATTAAAATAATAATTCTAGTACACGCTAAATAATTCAACAATCAATCTAGTTATTTTAATTAACCTTACAATTACAATAATTCCGTAATTCCGTACTTCTAATTCTACAGTTACAGTACTCAAGTTTTAATCTTTTTGTTTTAAAGAACAGTTAAAGTGTATTATTTCATTATTTTTGTGTTATGTACTTCATCGTCCATTGTTTTTGCTGTACTATTTTAATCATCATTATCATCCTTATTACTTCATTTTCATTTCATACTGGTGATTATGATTAATCATTATTTTATCTTTATATTTATTCAGGAGGTCACTGTAATAATTAATAATGTTATTCTCATTAGATACATTTATAGGTCTAATTCATCATAATTGTACGCGCAAGTATTATTGACTGCTATACGTCTACGCCCGCAGGTAAATATTTCATTCATTTTTTAAAATAACATTTTCAAGTTTTTAAAAATTAAAATTAAAAATGATTCTTTAATAATTCTTTTAAATTCTTTACCACTATAGATTATTAATAATTTATTATGACACATTAGTTTGACATTCTGTAGTACTGTAGTACGTTATAGGTCGTATAATATATTATTATTTTTATTATTCTTGTAAAATAATTACTTAAGGTATTAGATTGAAGTTGAACTCAATAGGAATAATCAATAAGCAATAATATAATCAATTTATGTGTTGTGATTGTGAGAATATAAGAATCCTGTGTTTTTTTGTGTGTGCATGGTTATAGAAATTGTAATTTGTAAGTAATTTGTAAAATGGGATCACATATATCTGTATGTATGTACTTTACACAGTAATAGTTTGAAATATTACTGACGAAATTAAATATTGTTGGTATATTTGTTAGTTAAGCTTTTTATTGATCAACATAATTGATATTTTGATTCAAAATATGAACGTCGATTCTGAGTGTTGTTATACATAAGTTATTTTGCGACATTAGCTTAAGATAGATTATTTAGGTAGTTTTCGAGTTTCCACAATAATTATGTAGCAGACGTGTAGTTGTAAGAGGTGGTAGTAATTCCTGTCCACAATTAATTTAGCTGGAGAATTACTCACTGGAGTACAGTAATGAATGAGAGTACACTGCACTAGTCCTAATTTCATAATTCCTAATTTGACGTTATAATGTAATTTTAATTATTTTTTTGAATTAGAATTTTTGGCGATAAGATTTACTTGAGTATACCTCCTATCTACCTACTTATTTTCCCGTAATTACACAATAATTTCTTTTTTTCCCTTCCGTCCAAAAAGCAGTAGCAGTAGTTTTGTAACTAACTTGAACAATAATAATTACAGGTAGGAAAGTATTTATATATAATTTATAATTATATGTATGTAACAGTTTGACAAAGACAAATGGCAATACTGTAAAGTCTGAACAACAATGTTCGTTCAAATAACTGTGGTTATTACTCGATCTAATAGAATATTACTAAAATTGATCAAGGCTACACAATTCTATATGATCTGACACTGTAACTGTAACTATACTAACTAACTCGTAACTACCCATCGCATCGCACGCTGTACGATTTAAGTATTCGGTCAATTCGGTGTGGTGTGGTGTGTGAGTAGAGTATGTAGGTTCTACAAAAATTCTACTTTAAAATCATCTCATCAACTATACAAATCGTCTGTGTAAATGCAATATGTCCCAAGTCCTTATAATGGAAAATATCATTATGTGACAAAACTAGTAAATAACACATTTCAAAACGGCCAAAACTAGTAAATGACTTTTTCAAAACGGTCAAAACTAGTAAGTAACACTTTTTCAAAAACGGTCAAAACTATTGTCAATTTTTTTCACATAGGACCCTGAAGAGGCGTTCCCATATTTCTTTTGGCCCGCTCCCATTGGTTCGTGCGCCCAATGCTCCATGCTCCATGGGCCATTTAAAAATTGGAAACGGCGCTCAGGGTCCTATGTGAAAAAATTTGACAATAGTAAATAACACTTTTTCAAATATGAAAAATATGATTATGTGGACTTGGGACAAATTGCATTTACACAGACGAAATGTAGGTACTAACGGTAAAATTTCCTAAACCTAATATCTAGATTTACCTGTTACTGTTACTTACAAATTTCCCATTTTGAGAATCGAACAAGAGCCAAAGAAAAATGGAAAGAGACACAGGGAATACAAGGGGATACGGCAGAAAAATGTATGGGAAGAAAAAAAGGGAAACAATTCTGTGCTCAAGATCAACTACCTACAACTAAACAGAAAAATAAGTAAGGTATATAGTTTTTAGATGTGACATTTCAATAATAATAAACCCATTTTCAATAATACAAGTTACTTTTTTTCTATTAGATATATAACGATATATATAGAAACGGACTGGTTACAAATAGATGACAGAAAGAGACAGGAAGGACGGTAAAGTTAGTACAAGAATAACATAAATTAATTACAGAATTACAGATACAAATAACTGAATGGAAACAGTAATTAATTAATTATAGGCAATTTATACAATTAATTAATCCAAGTACCTACCTACCTACCTACCTACTAATAATTTCACTTATTACTACGTGAATGTAAGGTGGTATTAATTGGTTGATGATGGAGGTGCTGGTGCTGGTTGGTTGGTTGGTTGTGCTGCTAAATTGCTATTGCTACCACAATAGAATTACATACAATCAGAAGAGATAAGCGTATCATTACATTATTTAATTATTTAAGTAATTTACTATTAATTATTATAATTATTATTATTATTCTTATTACATTCGCACTCTGCGACTTAAACCTTTTGAGGTGTGTTAGCCCCTCATCCGGCATACACCCATAAGCATACACCCACGACGTCTTTCATTTGGCCTTTATTTTTTATCTTCTTCTCCTTCTACCAAACCAAATTTCGATTCTGATTTTTGTTTTTCTTTTTCTTTTTGGCATCCTATAAATTCTAAAATTCGGACAAAAGTCAAGAAGAGCGAGAAGGTGAAGAACAGCAGAAACAGAGATACTGATTTATACTTTTAAAAAAACTGACGTTTTTCTACATTTAAAAAAATTCAAAGTGAAAACATTTTGTGTATGATTGTGATGATGAGTACGATTTAGAAAATTGATACAGAACAAAAAAATCTCTTCACAGTCACGTTTTATGCCCTAAACTATATAATTACTTTTTAACGTGTGCTAACTGTGATGATTTTAAAAGGCTTTAACTTTAAATTTTTACTAATACTAATAATAATGGTACTATGTACTACATATTTCCATCCTCAAATACATTGTACTACACTAGTTGTTTAGTTTTTTGGCATTGTTATACAGATAATTTAATCATATATGCTACCACTCTATTCTAGGCTTTGTTTCAAGGGAAGTTAATCTACAGACACAAAGAACGCGCATACTTAAACAATGCAACCAACCACAATGGTAATGGCAATCCAAACGACTGTTGTGACCACACACACCATCCCATCTTCCCTTCCTAATTAATAGCCGGGAACTGTGTCGGAATCGGAAATCGGAACCGGAATGCTGAGCGGATTAAGTAAGCAGATTAGCGGATAAAAGGTCCAAATATTCCTGGTTCTGAGTTTTCTCTGGATCCCAATTTCGGTTTAATTACATAATACGCCAATACGGTAAAGAAAGGGTAAAGGTAAGATTGTAGAAATGTCTTATCTTGTCTTATCGAGAGTTGTATTAATTGTATTGACACTAATTTTTAGGAGTAAGTCTAGGTAGGTATTTACAAATTGGAGCTATTGGCTAAAAATAATATATATTATTATATAATAATTGTCTATTACTTACATAATTTTATTTGTCCTGCCAAGTGCCCAGTGCAACTGCACTGCAACGAAAAATATCTACAATTAACATAATCATTATATCTCTTCTGTATGTACTTGTGTACTTTTTAAATAATTACTATTAATTATTGTTTATACTACCTACGTACCTAGGTACCTATGTCAATTCAACCCCTGTTAGATAAGTTAATGTATGATCAACTTATTATAAATACCTATATTAGAGTACACCGTGTTCTAAATGTTTAAAAATACATTCAAATGCAATGCATGCTTCCAATGAGCACGGCCACACAGACTTGACAAATAAAACTTAAGTGATGGATACTGTGACTGACACTGAGTGCATACCTTTACCAGTACCACAGCACTTTACAAAATTGGAATATTGAAAGATTAAAACCCTAACATTTTGATTCACATTGACTATAGTGGTTCTATACTTTCCTACCTACCGACATACATACACTAGTAACACTAGGTATTCTAGTCTAGATTCTAGAAATAGGTAGTAGATTATGTAGACGTCCCTCTAGTTCCTACGCTCCTGTAAGTATAATGATGTCTAAAAACTATCTCAACGTAAAAGCCGCTATAAAAACCCAAAACCCGATCAACAAATGACCAGTGCTTATGATTTCCGGTCACACAAAAAGTAGACTTAGGATTCCGTCGGTCGGTAATTGTACGGTAAGATTGTAATCGTAATCATGAACGAATTACTAAATTACTTACATATATCACACTTGCAAAGAGTTTGAATCAATTTTTTACTGTTTTCTTGTTTGTTGAAGACCTACGTGTATTTGTATGCTGACCATCACTGCTAATTGTAGGTAAGCTAAGAGTACACGTATTACGTATTACTTTTATAATAGAGTTATAGAATATATATAGTAAATAGTATTACAGATAGGATTTTAGTGCGTGGTTCATTAATCACGATTAATGATTATTTAGCAATTAAGGTAAATAGATAATATGTAATTCATTATACATCTAGATTCCTAGATATAATATATAATCATTTTTTGTGGTGCGACGTCATTTTGTTTAAGGAGGCAGGGCACGTCAGGATTCAATTCTGGAAAGTAGCCTACCAATCTACGGTAGGAACGGCAATGTCCCACTGCACTGTCCCAATCCCAATATTACATATTATTAATTATTACTGCACACTGCAAGTTTACTTCCTTTCTTTCTCTCTCTCTCTCTCTTTCTCTCCCCTTTCGCATCTTCATGGAAAACCCAAGAGCGATACCACTATTATTACAGAAAATACTTGTAATAATAGTTATGAGCATGGTCTTAATCCCTAGTAAATTAATTAAAAGCTAAAAAGTATCATCAGAATGATAATGTACATCCTTTTTAATAATTAATTAATTAATTATAAGATAGAGCATAATAATTTAGTAGTCTTGTGGCGGCTGTTGTCTGTTGTTGCTTGTTGTATGAAGGATGCATTCAACAGGCAGGAGCAAAATAGGTAAAACAGTTACATACCTAATATATATAATGATAATTTTTAGATTTAGAACCGTAGTACCATGCAGTCATTGCCATAGCATCCAGATTATATATATAGGTATATAATTATACGGCTAGAATGCATATATATATATATCTATATCAGTATTATTAATTTTTTTACTACATATTATTATAAATATCTACGTACTTGTTACATGCTTAATACATAATTTTAACATTATGTATGTAGAGTTGATTTTCATTTTTTCGTAGAATTATAATATATTATATTATATCATTAATTAGTTTTGTAAATCCAATATAACTCAACTAACATTAAACTAGGTATGTAATTATTTAATGTAATGTGTGTACAAAATAAAAGGGTACGAAACCTTCCTTAGAAGAATAAACTTATTATAGGATTGTGCAATTCTTCCATCTACCAGGCCGCCTTCCTTGACGTGGTCCTTTCCCTTTCTTTTCCTTCTGTAAACATGAATTTTTTTAAAAATATTTTAATACTTTGACATAATTACTGTTGCAATAAATTTAATAAACAAAACCTGAGACATAATAAAAAAAAATGAAATTGAAGTACTAAGTGAGGTCAAAGGTCAAAAATGATCTTACGTCTTTCCGGATTTCCCGAACCAAAGTGTAGAATGCTTCGTCAACTCCCATCCGGGTTTTAGCAGATGTCTCAACAAATGGAATTCCATACTGCCTAGCAACTTCTCGTGCTTCCGACATTCGCACTGTCCGCGTTTGAAGATCGCATTTGTTCCCAACCACTAATAATAAAAAGACCACATAATAAACAACTTTACAAATTTAAATGCCAAAGTCAATAAATACAAAGGTAGCGTGTGTTGGGCTGCCACAAGATATTATCTAAAACTAAGTACGAGAGCAAACAGGAACTAATAATTTATTAATCTTTCCCACAGAGAAAATAGCTTAAAAAATAAGCCTTGGACTGAAAAATTTAACTAGGTACCTACATTTTATACGTACATATCTGCCTTACCAATCGCAAATAACTATCACGAAATGGATAATTTGAGAATGCTTTTTGAGACATAAATCAAAAGATTTTGTACATTTTGCGGGCAAATGTAAATAGAATGTTTTCCAGCTGCTAAAATATAATTTCAGGGCTTCACGAGACATTTTAATTACTACACGAATGTACTTACATAGTTGTGATTTTAAGAAGAAATATAAAATATATATAATATGGTAGTTTGCAAAATATCAAAACAAAACAAAAAGCTAGAACATAGGAATCTCTTTGAAAGCTAAAAGTAGGAGCCCATAAATCGATAACGAGGGAATGGGAAAGAAAAGAGTCGCCAAAACTTGTGAACTCAGCCCTTGAATTCATAAAATGTCAATGAAAACTGATAACATTCTTCACAAACAAGGTTTAAATAGAGTACACGTAACAACCTTTAACAATGATATTATTATTTATACAGATCATTTATTTAATTGGCTACTTACAAACCATTGGAACGTCATCCGCATCTTTTACACGCTTAATCTGTTCCCGGTACATGCTAATGTCTTCAAAGGATTTAGAATTATTTACAGCAAAAACTAACAGAAACCCCTCCCCCGTCCTCATGTATTGATCTCGCATCGCACTGTAAATCAAACCATTACAATATTGATTAATAATAAATTATTGTTATTACAGTCATTCCAGTGAAATTTCTTTCGTTTGTTCCAACAAAACTAAAACTAGTGGCATGTGTAGCACTAGGAAATCCTCATACACCATTTGATTGCAATCTTTGACTAGGTATCTCACTTGTTACACCCTTTTTGTACTTTGTAACGCCATGAGTGTTTGCACGATGTATACTTTCTTGACACTAACCGATTATTATTATTATTATTACACCAACTAAAGAGTTAGAACGTGCAGTCATTTCATCACTAAATGGGTTTTCGGACACAATCGTGTATTTGAATGGACTGTGTACCCAATCAATCGATATTGTCAACTGCAACCGTTTATTTTTTATTGACCGGATCAACAGGTAAAGAAGGTGGAACATACCTACCTACTCAATATGTACATACTAGATACTAAAGAAAAGAAAATGAAAAAACTCTTCTGCTGTTGATACTACAAGAAAAATATAAAGTACCCATGGTGTATATTATGACAAAATTTTAACGGAAACAAAACCGAAAGGTCATTCATTACACAGTACTTTTTATCAGTACAGTATAGTATTAAGTACATACATACATGTATCATTTACCACAGTACTTATACTTACTTTAAGGTTACAAATTAATTACTATTTTTACCTATATTCTTCCTGACCCGCAGTGTCCAATATATCCAAAAGACAAGTTTCGCCATCAATGACGACTTGCTTTCGGTAAGAGTCTTCGATTGTAGGATCATATTCATCCACGAAACTATTTTTAGAAAGAAAGTTCATATTAGTAATACGTTTGACCTTATTCCTCGACTTTAAATCAATATAATACAGCCAAACCTATATTTTTTATTAAAAACAAATTAATATTTAATTAAAAGACACCGTAATGGCAACACTTACTGATTTTGAATTAGCTGTATCGTTAAGGCACTTTTGCCCACACCACCAGCTGAAATGACAAAAACAACCATTAATATTTGTCTACTGATAACGATAACTGACTGCACCATCAACTGTATCATTATAATTGAATATTTAATTACTGCTAAAACCAATATTCGAAGAACAAAAAACAATAAGTTTTATATAACAGTAGGTTGAGTAAAATAAGCCATACACTCAATCAAAAATTTAACAAGCCATTTCATAAATCATAAGTAAAAATAATCAATTCTCGAATTTAATTGGAAGCTGTGCTAACAACGAATAATCAAAATCAACGTTAATCCATAATGGTCATATAAATAATAAAATTAAAAAACCATGAAAATTTGTGTAATTATACAATTCACAGTCAACAGTTAAACCCTAGATAGTGAATAAACACCCATCACAAAATAGGTAAGAGAATGTTGAATGTGCATAAAGCTAAAAGGTCAAAGGTGAAATAAAACTACTACGTACCTCCGACCACTACCAACTTATACTCAGTCATGATTGATGATTGTAGTAATCGAAAATTAGTCTGATTCTCAAGTTGAATGTCCGATGACGGCGGTCTCCAAAGTTGAAAATTGACGATGGAACTAAACCCAAAAAATAAGTAAAGAGTCCAAAAATAGGCTCAAGCCCGAAGCTTGACTGATCTTGGGCGACGTCTCGCTGGGCCCTCGGTCACTGGTCAGTGCTTTGACTTGTTGATACACTCACAATCACAAGGTCTGATCCTCCAAAAATGAAAAGGGAGTCAAAATCAATAATAAAACTGACACACTCCCCTTCTAGAAGTTTCAGTCACCAAGTCCCCCCACAGCACTGTAAAATTTCAAATTTGGAATAATTTTTGCTAATAATTTCGTCAAACAACAATCAACAATCGACAATTTATGAATTAACTATCAGCTTTATTTCAACACGTGCAACGTATGACGTAATGGCAATAATAACACCTCCTGCCTGTCCAGTGTCCACTATCAACTATCTTGAATCGTAATTATTTTTAATTATCCTCCACCGCTGATTGTTAGCTTAGGAATTCCAACTTCCAACTGGAGCGTGACCTTTGATCATTACATGTTGTTGATCCACTAAATTGAAAATCCAAGAACGAAAGTATCCACCATCAACTACTCCATTCGAATTTACAACTGACTTTTTTAACTTTTGACCCCACTACAGTGACCACGACCAAAACCACCGATTTATTCCCGATCACTGACACAACTGACGAACTGACTGAGCATTCAATGACTAATCGTCGCAAATGACGCTTGACGCTTCCTTTCACAATTCAATTCACAGACAGCACAGAGCACAGCAGTAGCAGCAAACCAGAGATCAACTTTCGATCGACTTGGACTTAGAACAGAACGTGAACAACAGAACCGACCGACAGACAAACTGATGGGAGATGGAATACCATTGACGATGACGAGTCCACGATACGATTGACGATCCAAGATTGACGATTGACGATAACACAAACTCACTCTCAAAAGTCCCAGTTGTCACTGCCAGTCACAGGAGACACATAGCCACAGTCACCCAAGTCATCAAGACTGAAGAAAGCGAGAAAAATAAAAATAAATATTTAATTAGTCCTTTAGTCCAACAAAGTCAAAGTCAACAACACTACCAAATTACATACTAAAATGACCAATTAACAAAATTACGATTACGATTACGACTACGAACAACTTATTATTATTATTATGGTAAATATGTAAGCATTACAGTCAAGAGTAGCCTGTTATAGTTGTTTGTGTTGCATCGGTAATGGAATCAAGCTTAATGAGTTTGCTGTTGCTCCAGTCAGTCAGTCCGGACTCCGGACCACCACAACTACCCACAAATTAACTAATAATAATTAACTAACAGACAGTACGGTTGACGGCACTGTAAGACTGTAACTGCATTCACTGTTCCTTGAGCTAGATGCTGGCTTTTCTGGTAGGTACTAATTCATAATTTGACTAACAACTAATGACTAATCGTCTTTAGTTTTAGTGTAATTATTTGGTGATTATGATTTTGTTAGTTGTTGGTTGGGCAGTCAGTCAGTCAGTTAACGAGATAGATGGTTTGGTTCTTGGCTTGTTGACGATGCGACGATGATGGGTTAATGATGATGAGCGGCTGAATCTGATCTGATTTCTGATGTGAATTGTGGGAAATAATTTTAAATATCAATTAAATTGAGTATGAATTTTTAGCATTTAGAAATTTAAATTTTTTAATGCAATGGTTGAATTTGCAACTTTTTCTAACTCTGGTTCTGGATTCTGAGTCTGATTCTAGAATATATAAATAATTACGTAAGAATTGTAATTGCCAGTTGAAAGTTGGTTGGAAGGGTCGGGAAGATGATGATGATGATGATGTGATCTGTAATTGAAATTGAATGGAAACAGTCTCTCTCTCTCTCAAGTTCACCATTCACTTGTACTTGTAATTGTAAGACTGCAATAGTATAGTAGGTAGTGAGCTTTTGACTTTTTTTTGTATTTGTTTTTTTACAGATTTAGTCAGTTTAGTCTTAGTGCATACGTAAGAGCTTCCCAATAATGCAAGGGCAATGAAGTCTCGTATTTTCTAATAAAAAGAAGACGTTCATTGGGAGAAGTAGACAGTAGACAGTGGATGTAGAAAGTAGCAACAGCTTAATAATAATAGTTGTACGTATTTACTTTTTACTTACGTATTGATATTGTGATATTGTGAAGAACTCAAGAGTCTGAGTCTGTCTGAAGTCTCTCAAGGGTTGATCATGCTAAAAGCTTCCAAGGAGAAATACAAATGTAATGTGTGTGGGGACTAGAGTCTTTCCCCTTGTAATATATAAGTAGTGTAGGTATGTATACTTAACATGCCATTTTTTTTAATAGGGGTTTAGCATTACAAAAGTAGATATGTAC
>JAQFZC010000204.1:0-66978 GCA_034695205.1 Dicyrtoma fusca | reverse complement strand
GTATATTATATATTCTACACGGAGGGCGCTTTTTAAGAAAAATACAGTGGCGCCGCAGCGACCTTTTGGTTGCCTATACGTTTCTGTGCTAAAATCATCGGTAATTTAATAATATTCATAATTCATAATTACATCACCGAAACAAGAGATATGTACAAGATCAACAAGGCTTTAGATAATGAAAAATAAGCTCTGTTAAGGTGGTTTACGTTAATTACGTTTGACGTTTGTCCCGACTCCCGACCAGCCGACTTTTCGGTAAGAAATAGCTCTCCCAGTCTGGAATTTTGGAAAGCCGTGCAATCCATTCTGTGACCGTTGACCATCCACATGGTCCCTTTGAAATGCTCCGAATTCTGACTACATAGTGGTAGATAAAAAATCAAGCTGAAAAGGGCTGGGAAACAATCAAAACTAACTTTATTTTCGTGTGGTTTCTTGGCGTAAAAAGCTATAAGTACTGAATTGCGATTATAATCAATCCATACATATGTTGAATGGCGTATCGTAATTAGCTGGACTTGCCTTATACATAACTACAACTTAATTATTGCTTTTGTACTAGGTACAAGAATAAGAAGTGCAAGATATAATACGGGTGACGGGATACAGCATCGAAAAGAACAAGATTGTAGGCAATAGACAGTCAACAGTGAGTACAGTGTTAATAAAATTATAATTGAAAGGAGGAAGCAGGAACAAGAAAGTCTGTCGTAAGGAATATAGGTGCCTAGATATAATCGTACAGTACAGTATTTTCATTCTCAGCTGCTTCAGCTCTCGTGCTCTCTACAAAGAGCTCGGTATCTCATCAAAGCAGGAGCGGGATGTGGGCAAGTCCTACCATAAAAGATAAATAATCTAAGGTTAGTCTTCAGTCTTTCTTTTCAAACGATTCACTTTCTCCAAACTAGCTGACGTCTATTGTTAGTCGTCTGTCTGTGTAAAGTGTAAGTTGAAGCAGTCCATCCTTCTAAAGTGCCGGGAGCTGTAGCTTAAAATTTAATGAAGACAAAGAAAGTAGGGTAGGTGTACCTAATTGTGATAAGTTCCTAATTGTGATAATTCATTATTTAAATTAGAAAAATTCGATGGAATCATCTGCCTGTTTTATTTTTGATACAATCAGCTGTTAAGTAGATTGTGTGAAATTTATAGCGTGATCGGTTTGAAAACCAGTCTCTAGCAAGAGATTATCACAATTAGGAACTTATCACAATTAGGTACACCTACCCTATAGTGATAGTATTTTTCTTAGACCTTTTGCCTTGATGTTGATTTAGACAAGGAGGCTGGAAAGTTCAATAGTACGTACGAACCTTATAAAATCCTTACGGCATTTATAAATCGTTATTCTTTGCATCCCCAATTTGCCGTTATATTGCATAATGTAAGTCATCTCGTGGTAGAATGTATTTCTGTTAAAAATGAAGCCCAGGAAAATTACGTTATTATGTCAGCAGCTTTAGTAGCTAGTCACGGAAGTATTGTAGTCAAAAATTTGATGGTATGGTATAAAACGTTAAGGTGGATGAGCCTGTCTCCGAACGAAATACGGTTGCGTGCTCGACCGAATTTTCATGTTCGGTCTTCTCGACGGTCGCTTGCGTAAGAGATCAACAAATGAAAGTCCGGCGTCACGTCGCTCATTTAGCTCGGCAACTATTTTCCGGTTCTTAAATTATCGACAAATTGTATTTTTGACTCTGGACTGTAGTCGCTGATGATGACTCGATACATTTTTCGACTTGAACTTGCCTGGCTCAAATATGTTGGTCATACAAAATACAAAAAGTTACAGACAGGCACATAAGTAACTTGTGCCGATGATTTATCGAGTTGATTTAAGAGTTGGTACCTTCGCTCTGTTCGACGTCAAGAAAAGGATCATTGAATGATGGAACAATCTGTCGAGCGTGCAACCGTACCTCGAAATAGTTGAGCTGATTTTATATAGAAATGATTCATTTCAGAACTCAAGATTAGTAAGAGTTTAGATCAAGTTAGTAGTTAGTTTCAAACGAAAATTATTTCTGACAATGCCTTAGTGAAGTACAACAAGAGATTCTTTTTTCTCATTCCACCTTTGTAAAGATTAGAAAGTTCAGTAATCAAATTGCTCTTCTCCTTCTGTGGAAAAAAAGTAATCATGTGCATGGAGTTGGTAATTCCGTAATTCGGTTCATGCTATCAAAATGACTGTTTTCACTTCCAGACTAAATGCGATTACAGACATAATATAGTTTAGCTTTGCTTTGGCGTAGTACACTTCAGAAAAAGTTTTGGCACGAGTTGGAGTGTTGGGATTTAATGACATTTATTTTTGAAATGGGGAAAATCCATTGATTCCTTCTTATTCTTAAACTCACGATTAGTGGCTTTGAAAGAAAATGTGAGATGAAAGTAGGCACAGTACATAAAGTGTATACCGGAAGCATCTCTTGGTTTCTTATATATGTAATTCTGCGAGAAAACTAAGTGCAAGATTAAGCTTCATTCCCATGACAGAGCCCACTTGAAACTATTCACTTTATTAAGAGGGGAATACTCAATCAGAGACGGAGAATCTTAGACACGATCTGGTGGTGTGAGTTATTCTTCCTCGTTTCTGGAAAAGGTAATCTTTTAAGATCTCTTCTTCCAACCGCTGGAGCTTCACTTCAGTGAAAGAAGAAGAAAACATTTTTGTTGTAATTAAGGTGCGAACATTTTCTCTGTTGAAAATATTAAAATTAGGTAATATTCTAGATGTGTCACTGTGTCGGATAATTACACAGTAAAATGTGGAAGTTTGAAGTTTGTCGAATAAAATATGCGTTGTATTCCGCTTATTAATCTACCTATATAGGTATCTCTATATATTAATTAGTAGTATTTTTCCGTACTACTGTGTTCAAAATGATTTTTAAAAATCAGAAAGAATTAAGGCTCTGTTTCATAGATATAGATTTATAACGGATGAGGAAATATTGTACTTCCGTTTACTTTCGAATGTAACCATTATATTTTTAATTATTTTTTTATTGTAGAAAACCAGGTTTGACAAATCAATAAGAAAATAAATTCCACGGGGAAATCAAAATGAATTTTTTATGACTAAAAAAACTACAAGGATGAATTTTTAAAGAAGATAAACTCAGTCTATCAAGGTGCATACGCGTATACTACTCAGACAGGTAAGACAAAGACTGGTTGAAAAACTAATTTACACAAAGTAACATGGAGCCAAATGCATGGATGTTCAGTCATGGTTGCAGTTTATTTATGAGCAAGAAATTTATTTTTTTTACTCAGAATTTTTTCCTCGTCCGCTTGCTAGTTTCCCTGTACAACCTGGCTGAAAAATACAATTTAGAAGCTAATGAAACTAGCTTCTTTACCTTGAAATAATTTTGACTTGATGAGAATGCATTAGAAAATGTTTGTAGTCTTCTGTTTTCATAATTACTGTCCTAAAATAAACTGACGAACCGGCGATGCGGGGAAAGTAGGTACATACCTACCCAGCTTTGTGTTGACTTTGTTATCGCGTTCTTTCCCAATTACATCGTCAGTGATCGCTGAGCGGCAGATGCACTGAAGCCGAAGTTGGTTCAGATGTACTAAAACTCTCAAAATTGTATTTACGTGCAGCCCGTAGTGTGGCACTGTGGCAGAATAATTTATCACCAACCAAAATGCATTTCGTATTTGCAAAGTTCATCCAAAACACGGGCTTGTATTTTCCTCCAATTCAGAAATAACCACATGACAATTGTGCTATTATGAATTTCATTTTTGTGTGCTCAAAATTGGTAAAAAGGACTACATGTAAGGTGTGCGCATGTTAAATGATTCAACACCCAGCAGCATTGAAGGTGGCAGCTGAAGAAATGATTGTAGTTCATACGAATAAGTTCCATGCCCGAAACTTGACAATATCTATATTTCATTATTTTATCTCATTCTTCTTTGCTGCTGAGTATACTAATAATAATAGATCATATGTATACACTAAGGAAACGACATTATATTGATATATTTCAAATTGAAATATGGAGCACTTGAAGGTTTTATCCATAGCCCGCGATCTGTGTTTACAGATGGTGCAGTGTATACTTTAAGCTTGGAAAAAATCTAAAATGATTGTATTTCTGATTCTCGTATCCAGCTGTAAGAACCTGTGTATTTTTTCTACAGTTTATCATTGGAACCGAACTGGGTGGACGTTTTATTCGGAGGAAGTGCAGCATTGACATGGCAGGAATTTGAATGAAGCAAGTGTCTTTTTGGAGGAAATAAGGAAGAATTTCCTGGATTGAATTTCGAAATTTTGGCTATTTCCCTTTGTGTGAAAATGATGGCGTGCGATTGATTTCATTCATGGTTGGACTTTTCTAATTATCCAGGACTGGAACCCGCCTTTGGCAACTAATATGACTGGAAGAATGGGGTACATGCGTGAAGGGATTACGCAAGGGATGTCATTTGGAAAACACATACTGACGCCAAAAAAAAAATCCACAACGCTCACGTTTTCAGCTCCGATTCTCACTTGGTTATTCAGTGGACTGTAGTTGCTTATTCCCAAGTCGTCTGGCTCATCTGGCTGCGGACATGACTGTAAGATTTCTTTATCTCTGCCAAACCCCAGTGTTGGCTTCCTCAGAAATTTATGGGGGACATCTTATGGAGCCTACAACACGAGCGGCACACTGTCAACGGACTCCTCTGACAACTCGGTCCGACCTATGTAGTTTAGGAACCAGTGGGTAAGCAAGCATGAATAACTGTTTTCATACGACTGAATGCCATGAGACAGAGCGGGAAGAAATCCAAGGTTTTCCTGCACCTCCACAATTTATAGCAGCTTGGCAGACTCTCGAAAATCCGAAAACCAAAAGGTCAGAACAGCAATTACCAAAACTAATATACTTCTTCCTATAATAGTGGACCTTATGTCGGATTACACGTTGGGATGACGTTATCGATGAACATTTACTCTGATAATCCAATATTACTGACCGTCAGTGAGTAAGGGATTGTGCACACAAAAAATCTTCAGAGAATCCATGTACCTAGGTACATGTGTGTAGTTACCGTTACCACAGTACATTTTAATTTCCCGGCAAGATGTTGGATCTAGTTATAGTCAGGGTGATCATCCACACGATTTACTTTCCGTATCCTCCTACAGAAAGCAAGTCTTTGGTTGGACTTTGCAATTTCAAATGGCGTGTGACTTTTTCTTCTTAAACTTTCTTTGAAATGTTACAGATAACTTGTTAATTAATGAAAGAAAGTGTTTTTATGCATATATAGTATACTGAATGTTGTTCCACATCTGTAAGGACAAATCAGATAGTAAAAAAAATAATTAGAGTAGTAAAAACTTGTTCCTCTGCTACATAAATTAGGGTACTACGAAGGAACCTTGTTTACGACAATACTATGTCGAACTGGGTGGTTGCGTATTTGTCCTTAAAACTTGGAAAGCCTAATTGACATCGATTTATAATTAATTCTTTTATTTTCTTTGATTGGCGTATAACTTGAGCAATCTTGTAAAAGTGTGAACAGAACAGCGTAACCTGTGGAAGTGAACATCTGTTTAGCTAAGTAGGTAGGTAGGTACATTCCTTTCAGTCGCTAGTTTACTTACACGTGTTCATTATTATTTAACAGTTCAGTGGGGGAATAATAATAATAATAATAATTTTTATTATTGAAAAGGATTTCGATCCTGGTCCATAATCCACAGAGCTGTTTAACTGTCGATTTAATTTATGTATCACGCATTTAATCCAAGAAGATTGTCGACTCCTGATAAATAGTCAAGTATTATTGAAACTTCAAGTAAATCCTGGTTGGCTGTAGTTATTTGTAGGTATGTACATAATATAAATATATAGAAATGATTTCCTTTCTTTTATCTTTGCAGATATCTCTGCTTGCGTGTTTTACATCGAATGTATACGTTTATATTTTGTATAACCCTGTAGACATGATGATCAGGCTACATTTGCAGATACATTGTTGGATAAAATCGATAGTTGAATAAGCGGAAGTATAAGTTTTTTAAGTTATTTCACTGGTTCTCATGATTACATCTAGAGAGCATATAAAGTTGCACTACATAGATAAAGACGCTCATTCAATTTCCGCTTCTGTGTATATAGTGCAACCGGGGAAAAATGTGTGATTCGTTTGAGTGCTTGCAGAATTTATTTGTGGACTTTGGATGTCATCTTATACGTACTTACTCATGTGCGTATTTTATTCTTAGAAATCCCCAAGTCTCCAGTGCTGTGGTATGCATGCATGAAAGTAGGTTTCTCCAGCAAAAGTCAGCCACACGGCCACGGCTGTTGATTTCTAAATTTATTTTGTTGACTTATAAAAAAGCTTCCCGAAAAATAAATCCTAGCATCCTGCAGGTCCTGCGCCCAACTTGTGTTGTTTTCTCCGAAGGAAGTGAGCATTAATTGATTTTGATTCAGTGCAAACAAAAGTATACAATCATTTTATGTTTGAAATAACTACGCCTCTTCATTATTGCGGTTATTAAAAATGCACACGGTAATTGTGTCTGTGTATGGCTCCATTGATATTTTGCTGGACTTTCGTGTGAAATGGAGTTTGAACCATCGGATGATTCACTGGGAAAGGTGAGTGCCTTTCTAGACGGAAGTCAGCGGATTTGAAATATATTCTTGTTAAATATGAATAAAGCTTTTCCCTTGGAGACTGCCACACGGCCTATTTGTAAAAGCTGTCAACTGGAATTGATATAAAGGGCAGGTTCTTGAGAAGTCTATGTTCTACATACATAGTTCATGACTTTCACAGCTCCGTAACTCTTCCAAAAGTCTTCTTACCTATTACAAAGATTTCAATTCCAAATACCGTCCTCTCCATTTCCATAAAAATAAACAGCTGTGCAGTTTGCAATCACGTTACACTCCAGCATGTGCATACTGTATGTGTACTACATAGTGTAGGAAGCATTTATACGTTGGGTTTCCGAATACCGAAGGGCACAAGATAGTATATTTGTACCTAAAAACCTGCATATTTAATTTTTTCAATTAAATCTATTTAACAAGTTGCGATTTTTCAACTCGTTTCCACTAGAAAAGAGACCTTCTAAATCTAAAATAAAACGATTTCTGCTCTATTACAGCGGATCAATTCTCATTCAATTATTCTGTTTTCAATTATTCAGCTCAATAGACGTGAAGAACGGAAGACGAGTGAAATGGAAAGGCACCCGGACAAAAATATTTACCAAAGCAAGTGCACAAAGCCATATTGCAGTGACGACTAGGCAACTCCAAGTGGTGTGTCAGTATCAGTTGTTTAAAAAATATGGTCTGCTTTGAGCCCTTTGCTACACGTACAGTAGTAGCATCGTGACTAACCGGCGGATGGAAGTGCAGCCTGCCACCGTAAAAGCTCCGGGCACCACATGCCGACAGTGAAAATCTACTGATTTGAGAGAATTCCGAAAGACAGGGTCTCTAGTAATCTGCGTACAGGATAGGATAATGACGCGATGAGCAGCCTTGGATGGAGTCTACCATTAAGTATTGTTGTTCCAGGAGGATACATTAATGTGAACTATACTTAGCAAATAGATTCGTCTCGAAAACCAAACAATGTAGGGTGGCACTGCATAGTCAGATGTTAAAGAGAGAGAGAGAGAGAGAGTGTGTGTCCGTGAAAGTGTCACTATGTAGCCGTGTCGTCTACGAGTTAATTTTCAAGCTGGCTTCAATGAAGTAGCATTTTCATATTATACGGCGGAGTCGTGGTTCTTTTGATGTTCCACTTGGCTCCCTTGATACTGATCCCATTGTCTTTCTTGGCATGGACAGCTACAGCTGGGACATGACGAAATGTACACTCAGCAGTGCAGTGGAAATATTTCCTAGGGAATCTCATCTTGAAAATGTTTAACTCACAGTCAGATTGGATTTATAGGTACACAGACACAGTGCACTCTCCGGCTTCCCTTCTCCTTCTCTGTCTGTTCGGATTCCCTTGAATGGAACGCAACGTCCGCTTAGTTTGACTACATCCCTTCATCTTCGTCATAATTAATGTTTCCATCATCGTGATTCTAATGGAAACTTTTTGCCTGCCTAAAAGTCGCTCTCCACTCCTCCTTTCGCCCAGACTCTTGCTCGAGCCCACTGATGTGATGCTGGAGGTAGCTCTGGAGGTACGTAAATGTACTTGGGCGGAGGACTCGAGTGAAGGTTGTAACTTGTCCGGAGTTCTACTCAGCACGTTCCATCTCCCAATATATTTTACTTTATCAAATCATGTAGGCATTTATACGGGACGGAAATCCAGGGAAGCTTTTCTCAAAGTAATACCTATGATCGTACGTCGATGTCCTAACAAGCCATAAAACCAACCGAGAGCCCCTCGACGTCGTCTCCCTTTGCGTCCTTTCATTTTGCACAAGAGTTCCATATTCCTCCACACACTACTGTCCCTACTCATTCACACGCTGAGTCCAAATCTGGAAAATCTTCAGAAACGGTCAGCCATTCCACCTTTACGATTTTTCTCCAGAGTAAATCACTATTGCACATCAGGACAGGGCTGAACAACTGCAACAAGGGCCCAACAGACAGGTTTCCCCTTAACTCTGGAACTTTTCATTTGAAATTTCTAACGTTATTCATGAGTGGAGTTATGCACCATTGATATCAATTCCAATTTTGTACATGTCCATAAAATTTTATGGCTATATTTATATCCCAACTATCTTTGAGCATGGAAGACAAATTGTAATGCAAAGGAGGTCAGTAGAAGGGAGGCTATGGCGTTTATCTTTTTCTTATGTAGATAAATACTTCCATTTGGTTCTTTAGGGTGTATCTGTACACATGGAAGGTCTCCTTAGTTTATGGAAGGCAGGTCTGGAGAACTAAAATGCTGTAAGCAAATGTAAATGCCAGGAACAACTTTTTTGGTCTGTCGCATAGCTCTAAAAATAATACTCTAAACTTTCAGAATTACTGAATTAGTAATCATTTTAATTATTAGCTCCTTTTTTCAGAAAAAAATTCATTGGCGAGAAGGTTATTGTAAACAATTTTGTATAGTAATAAAATCCAGAAGGACAAAAATACATGTGTGCATAGGCTGTGTTCATGTATAATTTTTTTCCCCGAAAATGAAAAGAGTACTATTAAGAGTATTTTTGGTTCATCACACTAAAAAGTTGCCAAAGAGAAAAGTCGAAATGTACGTGTATGCAAGATAGGTAGTCAGGGAGGAAATTTACATGATCCAAACTTGAACGCGAATGGAATGCAAATGCGCACTAATCTTTAATCTTGAGAAAGAACTCAAGGGAGAAAATGGTGAATAGAGGAAATCTTCTGGAGTTAGAAAAGCAACTAATACCCTTCTCTTCTTCGTCTTCCGTCGATTCCACTTCTTTCAAAGCAAGCTTACATTTTTTTATATTGATTCAAGGTTGGTCGACTGTAGCTTGTGGATTGAATGTTGATGCAAAAGGGAGGATTTTTAAATCAACTTGCAGTGGAGACTGTGCTCAAGTACATTACCGAAGAGGTGAAATTTTCAAAGAAATTATTTGAAAAAATTTAAAGCTACTCGTAGGCGTAGCTACCCCATTATGCTGCCACTACAAATTTTGTTTTATGCTTCAGCATTTCCCCTTTTTAAAACACCTGGTTGGAAATGAGGGAATTATTGGCAAAGGTTGAACCGCTAGAAGTTGTCTAACGCGAATTTCACTGAATTTGAAAGAATTTAGACGATCTGTACGTCTTTACCTGATCTTCAGACAAGTTGTAGTGGGGAATGTGTTCTTTGGATGATTTTAGAGCTTATAGGAATTGGCTCTATGTGTCTACTGATCTACTGGAAATTCTCTATGCCTTTACGGTTCCAATGTTGCGCTAATTCATAGCGAGATAAGATTACGCCAGGGCAAGGAGGGGGTCTCTGCCTTTGTAGTTTTATCCAATATGCCCTTAAAGGTTTAAATAATCTTCCGTCTTTTCGAATAGTATCCTGTTTCGCTGTATCTACATATATTTCTAGCCAGTGTGCAAAGGAGTCCCTGCAATTTACTCGGAAGCATTCTTGGTAAACCTGCCTTGGAGTCAAATGTAAAAAGGAGGATTTGAACAAAATAATTCATAAAGGATACATTCCTTGAACCGCAGGCAGTTTCGTATAAGGAGTCAGGAAGCAAGGTTTACATCTTGTATCCGTAACATAGGCGAAATAGAGAACTGGAGAAAAAGCTCATGCAGTTAGAGTATAGCCGTGGCCAATGAAGTTTTGAACTTTGCAGAAAGATTCGTCTCAAGATCGCAGACTCGGGGCATGTATGTTGTAGATTCGTTCCCGTTAAAACTGGGACTGGTACAAAATTGAAAATGGGATCAAAGTCAGTCAAGTGTGGACATTAATCACATTGATAGAAGAAGAATCTGATGGGAAATCTGGGCTTTTGCTGATTCCTTGCCCATTTTCCTCATCACAATCAGATCGTATTAATAGTGAATCCCAGGGAAATCTGTATGGTTCTGTACGTAAATACCTGCCGTGGTGCTCCTCCGCCCTCCCGGTAGCAATTTGCATGGGATGCTGCAGAAAACAATGTGGGGGCAGTGCAAATGTTGTGTAAACATTGACTGTATCTGTACAGGGGCATCCGTCTCATTTCCCCATGAATCCTAATCGTTCACGGTTAAATTTGCTGGCTTTGAGTCCGCGTCCGTGAAACTTCCAAATCCCACACTGTAGAACTCTTCTTTTTAGCTCTTCTCACTCAAAGTGAATCAAAACCATCCTGTTATGATGGCTTCTGTAATAATTTCAAGGTTGACTTCGCACTCCCAACCCATCGCTTTCCAGCTCAGACTCATGTACTATCTGCCTTCTGTCTAACTGCACTTAAATCTGTTTTAAATCTAATCCGTCAATCATCCTAATGACATTCATTGCTTGAGCGAACACCAGCAACATGTCATACATCGATCAAAAACTGTAATTTCTGAATGATGACAATGTTAAGTCAGCTAGGATCATGTATATAAGTACACTGTACCAGAAACCATTACAAGGGAAGGCTGGAAACATTTGAAATCCATTGGGAACTCATCTAAAACGCATTATAATCATTATGTTGCGTTCCAGATGAGTTCCTAATGGATTTCAAAAGTTTTTAGACTTCGCTTTTTGTATTCTGTTTTTGCAGTGTAGGTACACTCCCCAGTGGCCTTAAGTTTGACAGCTAGCAGAAGCTTGAGCATCCGTGAGCATGCATTTTTATTCAGCGGCGGCTACACTGACATAAACGTATGTATGCACACTTCCCAAGCCTTCCTGACGAATATTTTTAGGTACGTACAAACTGTTATTAACTCATCATTCTCTATTATTGCTCTCCCGAGAGCCTCACTAGGACTCTTACATCCTGTTTTGGTATGTGTCAATCCAATCACGTTCTCTTATCTTAATCAGATTATATTCTAATAATAATTACATTTTAATGAAGTTTAACATGTAAACTTGACCCGTTTCGTAGCAGCAGCCCAAGCGACTTCCCTGTAGTATAGCACTGATTTCTTTGTCAAGATAATTCCATTCAACCTAAATTCACAGATTATCTTGAGATGTAAAGTCGTGTCAATCATGCATGATTAATTTTATTGGGAGAGAAATTATGCTACAGTGGATTCTGATCCGATAAAATAAATCACTTTGAAGGTTGAATCAGTTCACAGATTTATTTTAATAATGTTGAAACTGTTTTTGTCTTATGCTATTATCGATATATGACTAGTTTATTTATTATTGCTATTGTCATTCAATAATGATTCATAGAAAGCTGAGGATGGAAATCGTTTTACATTATTTTCTCTATTTATTTTGTTGTAGTGATTAAATTCCTCTTTCTCAAGATGAAGACTGTGTAAGTTAAATAAATCAAGACGATGCTAAGAAAGGCATAAAAGTAGATACTGAGGGAATTACAGTGGCTTCAGTCTCAGAAGCTTATGAATGTTCATCTCCTTGTCGTTAGCGTGTTGTGCGCTGTGTCAAAGGGACTTAATAAGGCCTATGCGTTGATATAATTTTAATTGCAGTATAATTTGTATTTATATTTCCAGCTTCATAACTCTCAAATTTATGCCATTAGCCATGTAGCTGTCTAATCCTCTCCTATCCCTGAAAAAGCGAGAACAGAAGCACAAGAATCTTCATCTAGGGCATGAAAGTATCACTGGGGTAATTTAGAGGCAAGAAAGCTCTGGTTTTAATTCTCTAGCGTCAGTGAGTTTGTATTTACAAAAGGTAGACTTAGCTGTGCTTAAATCATCTTTTGAAATTTGAAATTCGTTCTGGCAACAAAATTACATGTTTATATCATGCACATACATTTAAATTTGTAAAGTTTTATTGACTGCATACCCAATCATAATCCTAATGTGTGTGGTCCTATGTTGTTGTCCGAGCTCGACTAGAACGCGATCGAATTTACAGGAGATGATTATACGATTGAGAGCACCCATGTCACGCACGCATGTTGGGATGTGGGATAGTAGCCAGTTTTTATAAATGATGCATTCCATCATTCCATGTAAATATGTGATCTCGTTTTTTAACTTGCTTTTGCTAGCCTTCTTGTACAGAGATTTGTATAGGATGAAATCGAAACAAAATTGGCAAACTAGTGTGTCTTGCTCGATTTTAATTCTTGAAATGCTGTGTGGTCAACACCTCAGCCTCAAAGTGTTATTCTAGTTCTTCCAATTAAATCTAAATCTAGCTAAATTATTTCCCAGAATTTTCGCTTACATAGGCGACCTATGTCTATCATTACACATTTTAAAAAGCAAAAGATACTTCTACTGTCTTTGACTGTGAGACTTGCAGTAACTCCTGATAAGTAATGATTGATTAATTCATAAACGTTTCTGTTAATACTGCATAGGTAGGTGGAACTCGTAAATTCAAAGGTCACACACTATAACGTTAAAAGTCAGGGGTACGGCGCACACGTAATTATAGAGTTTGAGCATCTTGTACATACATATCGTAGCTGTAAGTATCTTAAGCATTATTGCTTGTACGGGTTCAAGGAGTAAATGTTCCTGGAAAAAATGTTCCCGGACAACATATTCCCAAAAAAGCCGGACGATGAAGAATTGTTCCTCGGAAAAAATGTTCCAAAGCTCAGGGTAGAAAACAAAAGTTCTCGAGTACGAAAGTAATGTAGGTAACATATAGTAGTAACTGTCCTAAATGTGGTCACTTCGATTTTTGTCGAACTTCCGCTGTTGCTATATATGTACCATATATAAGTGTTCTGCTATGTAATACACATCGAAATGCAAGCCATACATACAGTTATTTTCAACAAAAATCATTAGCAGTTAGTGTCTATACTGTTTAAAGGACGTCGTATTAAATAAAGCAAGTCTTAAAAACCAGGAAATTCCAAATGGGCCCTAAATGTGGTCACCACAGGTCATAAATGTGGTCACCCCAGGTCATAAATGTGGTCACCCCAGGTCATCATTGTGGTCACGTCAATAACCAAAAGGTTTCGCTGGGCAAATGCCGTTCTAGATGGTCCTAAATCTTATTTTTCAATGTTGTGTAGATTCTGGCCAAGTGTCGCTTAAACTTGTTTCATAATAAGGTGCACTTCAGCAGCAAACAGAAATTTTCTTTGAAAACTACATTTTTAGAAATCCCACAAAGAGTAACCAAAACAGAAACTTAAATAGCATAATCAAACAGAAGAAAGCTTCTACAATCACACCAAGAACAATAGTTTCTAATGTATTGCTTAAAATTATTACAGTTACTCATCTTTTCCTCAGGAATTAAAATCCTGAGGTCATGTAAGTAAGGGATACTCATGAAACTGTCACCAAAATCAGCAGTCATAAGTTATAATAAACACAAATAATGCATGCTTCAACTGAAACTAAAATAATTTTCCACAACTCTCGGTTTTCAAATGTGTGAAACAGAGGGTGGCCACAATTAGGACCTTACCCTATTTTTCGGTTGTTTTCCTTTTGATTTAATTCGTCAGCAAGAACAAAACATAAAACCATGCATTTTGAATGTAATAATACCTAAAAAAATCCTGCCTACACGTGAATTCTCCAGCCAAAAAGTGACTCATCGTCAGTTTGAACCAAGATTTTGAAAATTGAATTTGACGATTTTGAGTTTCAAAACTACTTAAAGTAGAGTTCTGACTATGTTGATTTTTTACGCGTTCAATTTTGTAAACAGAAACTTCCAAATTATACGGTGAAAATGGGAGTCGACAGGCCTTTCAATTGCATCAAAATTTAATTTTTTGAAGCTACCGGAACAAATACGCCAGCCAGTGGTCATATTTAGGTACTGACCACCTACAGGACAGTTACTACTAACTATTTTTTTTATTGCAGTGTGTCACGTTAGTCTTCCGTCCATTTGCAAACTATTACGGCTATACATACATTTCATTCACAAAACCGAAACTATCCACTGGTCTTGGCTCTTAAATGAAAACCAATTGGACATTTTAGATGCAATTGTAACAGAAATAATTTGTTTGAACTTGCTTTGGAAATAAACTATTCGTATGAGTGGTACCCGGTATGTCGGTTTTGGTAATCGGGGACATTTTTTTATCGTGCTGCTTTTTGGGAACATTTTGTGGGGGAACATTTTTTCTGGGATCGTTAATTCCTAGAATTCTCGTTTGTTCAACTTATCTCTTGCCCGTAGCATTTTTCTCATTAGAAGACGATGACGATACTGTGTTCACATTTACACCAACAAATTAGAAACATTTCCTAAAGTCAAAGTAAATATAGTGCCAGTAACAACAATGTCATGGGTAGAGAACGCTACTGCATTATACCAAATACGTATTAATAATCAATGCTACAATTTAAAATAGGATCGACTCCATTCAAACTTCATGACTTGCATGAATGAGGACTGAAAATTAATTAATGGAACCATATACATTGCATTGTAGTACAAGATGATAGGCAAGACAGAGGACAAATGAGTTTTACTGTTTAACATAATGCCTCAAGGTATTTTAATATGTTCCCTTTGATTTGTCTAGTGGTGTGCATACAAATTATGCCTGTGTCTTCTACTTGTTCGAGTTCAGGCCAAGCGTCGATCTTCTCCTTCTCTTGCATATCTGTACTAGTTATACATAAAAGTTATATTGTAGTGCCAATCAAGACGGCGACAACGGTGGAGAGTGAACAGTTGAAACTGTGGCAGAAGGCACTCATAGTTATTCCTGTTACCCAAAGAGGATGTTTCCCTGCAAGAGATACGTAGGGGGGTTTCCATTTAAAAATCACATTGCATTGGAGCTTGAGCTAATCGTAAATACAAGGCAAATTGCGCGTTAGCTAACATTACAGGTTGCAAACTGTTGAATGCCACACAACGGCCACTGGTTAACCTTAATAAATGTATTCTCTTGTGTCTTAGCTCCTACAATAATCCTCCTCTTTTCTCTTGTCAATGTTGACAACAGGGTCCTTGGAAGCAGTTCCTCTGAAGGGGAGCATTAAGTGACTACAGTGAATTCCACCTGCTGAAGTACCTAAATAGACATCCAATTCAGTGTGAATCCTGTGATTTTGTTTTTTTTTTATTTACAACGTGCAAAGTAAACAATTCTATTGGAAATCAACTTCGGATGCAGACTATTTCGATTTGCTCTTCCATTCACATTTCGAAATAGTTTACACAAGTGGAAAAAACAAAAATAGGGGTTCAGTGTGTTAGTTACTAGTACAATTAAATACATGTGTCAAAGTTCCACGCTTCTCCTTCATCCTTTCCACCGCAAGTCCTTTGTTGTCGCAGGGAATCCGACGGCACTACAGTCTGTCATCTCTTTGCACTTGATGGTAGGCTCCTTTATTAAAAAACTACAAGTCCAGTGTGCAAGTGGATCAGGAGCACATTCTCTGAAGCCCACGCTTTAACAAGCCCCCAAAATATAAAGATCTCTGCAGCTGGTCTGGTAAGTTTTCCTTGGTCGATTATTCATTACTCTTGTACATATAGTTAATTGAGTGCAGAATTATAGGCCAAGTCAAAATGAAGCGACTCGAGGCAAGCCGATACGAATTCCCCACTGTCCTCTGCATGCTTGAGTTTTTAGCACAGTCAATTAGTCGTCACGTGCAGTGTTGACTGTAATATTAAGTGCACATGTGTTTACAGATTACACATTATATGAACTGGTGATCTTTAACGAGATTATAATTTTAAAGAGTACTGCTCCTTGGTGCACACTATTAAAATATTAGAAATACAAGTGGAGTGTCATTTCATAATGTATCAACCCCCCATTAATCATGAATTAATCCCCCGACTCAGTAGCGTAGCCAGAGTGCGGCTTTTTCATTTAGCTATTAAAGGGAAAAAAATATTTAGGTACGTTCCTACTTGTATAACATGAAATATAAATTTTCAGGTGGGCGTAGGTCCACTTGGCCCACCCCTGGCTACGCTTCTGCACTGCACTGCACCGATTCCCTCTTAGTGTAGTATGTGGATTGTTCTAAAGCTCAGCGATTATTTAAATGTCATGTTTACAACTTAACGGCGTAACCTAGATTTTCAATAAAGCATAAAGGGTGGTGATGAAAAAATACAGAATGCAATTATTAATAGTATGGAACTATATACTACTGTGTCATTAAAATTAGTGCCCTTGAATGATTAATTGTAATGTTTTTTTATACACATGTTGTTTTGTATTGCAGTAGTAGGGGTGCGGAGGGTAGAAGTGATAGCAGGTACAAATAACAGACTCATAAAACCCAGTTGTGGGCACGATTTATGCCCTCAAGTCAAGCATTACAAAATGATACATTACAAGTAGTTGTAGCAAATGTTACGAATGTTATTTATTGAACTTGCTTCGAATTTCTGGCTTCCGACATAAGAACTTAACTAGCCACTTTTGCCAAACTTTGCATTTGTAGCATCACTCGAACTATACATACATATTATAAAGGATTTAGTTGTTCATTTTTCCCAATTGCTTTTATTATTTTATTGCTGTTAGGCTCATTGTAAGGCTAAGGTAAGGTACATTGAATTGCATTGCCATGCCCTGAAATTATCCAAACAAGATAATAAATAATTTGAATCTTTTTTATTTGTGATTTTTTGTAATTACATGTACCGTATTTCATGTATTAATTGGCGGGTATGCAATAGTTGCCGGGTTTTTAACATGCTAATCTTAGGAGAGCCAAACCAGCTTTAAGAATTAGTTGCCGGGGCAATTAATACATGAAATACGGTAAGTACTACATTTTTCACTACATAAAGCTAAAATATTTAGTAAGCAATTGCATTGCCGTACTAAATGAATTCGAATCTTGAGTGTGTACATATGTAATTGCATGTTTTTTAAGCCATTTTACAGCTACGTTTATAACCACTTAAAGAAAAATCTGGTTGTTTTGGGGTTTTTAACAAACTGTCATCAGTAATTTTACTTTTAACAATTTTTTAAAGTTCTGTTATCATATTTCGTGTCCTAATACGGCAGCAAAGAAAATCCGATAGCCTTTTCCCCCTCCGCTTCCCTGCACGTTGCCTTGTACAGAAGAGTGTATCATTAATGCAAATTAGCTTGTGTAAAGTTGCAACCATTTAGTTTTATCTACTGATGTCCTTCCCTGTGTGATATTCTTATGTAAGGGAATTAATCCCACTTCGTTAAATGGCTTTAGTGCACCCGTGCATTCGAGGATTTACAAATTTACATAATCAATTTAATAACCTCCAGGAACAGATGTGAACGTGTTAAGGATTGTCCAAAATTAAATGCAGGCTACCCATTGTTTGATTCGTTGTTTCCTTTCGTTGTGCATATTATCTGCTTTTCAAGACCCTTTCCTGTCAGTTGTAAGTTGACGAAAGTTGGAATTGCATGTACCTTTCTACATTTTTATTACAATAATTTTTAAACAATAGTTGGATGCTTTCACTATGTACATCTACATTAATATATATAACCTAACCTAGCAATTTCTCCGTATTAACTAATACGGTTGTATAGGCGCCCTACAAACTTTTATTTGTATTACTAATAAAAAAAGTAGGTAGGTACATACTTGTTTTATCCAAGCTACCCTACACTTGTATAAACCATACACACTTTTGCAATTTTGAGTGCTGTAAAGGAAGCTCCTAGGTACAATGTAAGTTCGACTGAATTAGTATTGATACAGTACGCATCGTTTCACAGACCAGCCCAATGAACATACTGGCACCTACCTGTGTATAAAGTAGTGGTTATAATTGAATTCAATAATTTACGGATATAGCATAGCTATAAAAGTTCTTCATCAAGTGCGTAGGTACCGTTCATTGAATTCCATTTCTTTGTACTCTGAAACTGTACAAAGGAACCTTTAAATTATCTTCCTGTTCTTCAAGTATGACAGCGTGGATATATCAGCGTCATCAATCCTTCCTATACAATATACAGGATACGTTTCTGAAAAATTCAACAGTAGGTTTTAGCTTCTTCTGTGCTCAATTTGGTCCTCTTTTGTAGTAACTGTGCTGGGGTTCTGTCGAATTTCAATTTTTGATTGGGTGTCTCTGATTTGATCAAATTATGTACGATGATGCACTCTCGTAAAAATTTGATCCAATCAGCTCCAGTTTTTTTTAGGCTAAACAGTTCTATCCATTATTGCGAGAATGAAGTCAGTGTTAAAAAAAGAATGAACTATTATGACAATTTTATGAAGGGTGAATCTCGGGTTACAGCTGTATTTCAATTTTAAAGCTGTCTTCATTAAGGCCGTACGTGCTGGAATTAGCGTGTGTTGAAAAGGTTAATAATGAAATCACGTAATAAAATACTGGGATCGCGATAAGCAACAGCAGCTAAAGGTTATCACCCACTTATTGCCGACTCTAAGTAAAGTTGGATTTTCTTAAACAGAGCATGGCACACGTAGTACTGTTCACTTAAAACAACTTTTATGCACCACCGTTAAAATCCAGTTCAACCTACAATCCTACAGGCACGCATTCTATACTCTGCTCAAATAACGTCATAGGAATAAAATTAATGAAACTCCTTGTGAAAATGAGTAGAAACCGCACTCAAATTAAGTGAGCAGGATTGAGTTTCTCATGGAGCTCTTATCGATGCAATTGCTTGGGTGAAAATAGTAAATGCACATGCACACAAACCACTACCTAGGTGTCTAATAATCTGCATTCTGCATGCGAGCAGGCAGTACATGTATGGGGGGATTAGAATGACCCCGGGATTAATATTAAATTAATATAGGGACGTGAATATGATACGTGGGGAGGCTGGTTTTCGGAGTCGAGAAATGTCTCAGATAGTTAATAGTTTTATCTTTAAGCCTGGATTTGACTGACGTAACCTGAGTTACTTGGCAAAAGGAATGAGCCTGATGACCTCCAGACATGAGTATGACAAGTCGGGATGAGTTTAATTAAGACAGAAGACAGATTTGCAAAAGTAGAGGCATAGATAGGGAAGTTAAGGGGTAGGGACGTTAAAGGAGTAATGGCAAGTAACTGAGACAGATACCTGCCTCCCTGTGATAAAGTGGCACGTACGGATGCGTCCGGTGCTGGAGGTAGGCAGTAGATGCTTGAGTATCTGGAGGTGCATCTATCGGAATCTGATGCTGGCCATTAATGGAACGAAGTTGAGAGCTCCATGGCAAAGGGTCTGAAGTGGAACAACGTCGCCTTCCATAGAAGAATGAGGCCAATGTTAGTAGTGTTAGTGCCACGGCTCCTGAAAGCTGTTCTAGTAGCTGCTCTTCCTTCACTCTAAGTTCTGTACTACAACCATTGCAGATTACAGATTCATGGTTCTTCGAGCACATTTTTCCATTGGGTTTCCCCTCCACTTTGCGCACACACAGCCGGTATCCTACGAAGAGGACTCGAGAAGAAAAAAAAATTATCTAGTAATCTCATTCTATGTAAGTGTTTCTTTTCTTTGAGCAAATGTCTCGCTCGTACAGCCTTAACCTTCTCGTAAATTCCCTCCATATCAATATATAATTATATAGCCGGTAGTGGATGTTCATTCAAGGGTGTATTATAGGTTGTCCGTGCGGACCGTGTATTATACACTTAAGATAGACTCTGATTTCCGCACATATCCTCGTAGAAATGAGCATGTAATATTCTCTCAACACAAAAGCTATAGTGATGGGGAGTCAATCTAATAAAGATATGCTGTCCAAATGGTAATATTCACTTTCAATGGGACTGACATTAAAATAAGGGGTTTCAAGCTCAATCACTATATCATCCCGTGAAATATACCGGCGGATACTTTATTTTAATGGTGAGCATAATGTGTGATGTAGGGCAAAGAGGAACTTGACCATTCAGGCCATTTTACTCTGGGTTCAGACATTTTTTCGTGGGCTATGAGCACAACTCTTTTCACTTTGGTTGAGTAGTACTGCTTCCTAGATATCCCCAGAACATAGTACTTTGAGATCAAGGGCAAGGGTTTCAGTACCCAATCTAAAGAGGTTCCAAATGTTTAGCTTTCTATTTATAGAGACGAAGGGAGGGAGCACGTTTAATCATGTTGAAATGACAAAGAACTGCCTAATGCACCATCATCATAATAAGGAAAAGGTGAGTGCTACCTTGACACTGAAACGGAGCTGTCGAATTGTATTTACCTATAAACAGTACCGTGTAGAGTGGCATCCCATTCGAAGGATGATATGACTACCTACATTCATAGATAATATAGACTCTGAATTTTTTATTTCAGTGAAAACTTTGAATTAGGTAAGTTTTTTTTTCCTCTGCAGAGCTTTGAAAAGCCTAAGCAGCCAATGTCTTCAATGTTTTCCCTTTGTATCCCCCGTCGACATAGTTTCATTGAAAATGAAGTATTTAAAAGGAAAATCCGTGGCTCACCGTCCTTCCTCTATCTAAATAAATCACACGGGAAATCAGTCACCGTGAGTCTAAAGGTGGTTGGACCGTGAGAGTGTGCTTAGGAAATTAAATAATTTTCTCCTCCTCCCTTTGGAACCGGTTTCTTTTTCCCTTCTCTCATCTCCTTGTGTACATACTCGCTTAAATGCGGCATGTCAATCTCATAGTGGATGGAAGCTAGACGGATTCCACACACGTCGTATCAGTCTGAATCAGAGTGCACGAGCAAGCCAGAGAGTAGAAAAATTAAAAGTAGTAGACATGTATCCGTGGCTACCGTAGGTATATGCATGGGCATCAAATGCAATGCCTTTACCTTGTGGTTTAAATGTACCTATGTAGGTATGTAAGTGTGCATTGCTCCAAGGACCAATCGTCCAAACGATTGTACCGCAAGGGAAAAGAAGAAAGGAAGAAAGAAAGAGAGAAAGAGAATGTTGCCTTGTTGGCACCAGACAATCTGGGTGACGTAAACACTAGACTTTGTCAATTTAGTGCTTCTAATTTCTATTCGAAGCTTCAGCTTCGTAAACTCCATTGGTATACACACAAATGACCTAGTGTCCATGTAATAAACAAGTTGCCTTTCTATTTCTACTTTTCTACTTTTTGTACTGGGAGAGAGCCGCCTTATGTGTTAAGTAAGGTTGAGTTAAATCGTTAGCTTAGTTCAAGGAATGCGGACGTATGTATATAGACATTTTCCCCGTTGCATTCTAAAGGTCTCACTCGCACAACTCAGCTACCAGTATGTACAGCCCCGTTTATTGTTAGTTTTGTTTTGCGGGTTCATGTTTCCACACAGCAGTCGTAGCACAAATATATCATGGGCACATTACTTCGCCGCAGAAATTCTACATTACTCATGACTAAACTACAAGGCTACGGAAACGAGGTTGGAGAACTCATCACATGCCTCAACAATACGGTTATAAAAATACCGTAAACTCTCTTTTACAACGCGGGTCTCTATTACTACGCGGGTCTCTAATTGTACGCGGGGGTCCGAGGGTCTGAATGGAATAATGCGCGGGTCTCTAATAGTACGCGGGTCTCTAACAGTACGCGGGTCACCGGAAGTATTTTCATTGTTTAAGTGTACAGAAATTAGTATAAACCTAAGTTTTTAGCTACTGAACTGTATGAATTAAATGACACATACTTTTAAGTCGCTTAAAAGTGTCAAAATGCTTGTTTTTAGCCTGTTTATTTCAACTACCTTCAGAGTAGTAAAACGGTTAGTTTGAATAATGCGCGGGTCTCTATTAAAGCTCGGGCCTCTAATTGTACGCGGGGGTCCGAGGGTCTGAATGGAATAGTGCGCGGGCGTTCTAATAGAGAGTTTACGGTATGTAATTTTAGAAAATCTTATAAGGGGAGAGAGCCCTGTAGAGGTCGACTAGGCTGTAGGTATGGAAGTAGAGAGAGAGAGAGACCGAACGGTGAAAGTGTAACTGTGGATGTTGGTTTTTGGCCTCACACTACTATTTCCAGTTTTCCACTTTCAGCTTTCAGCTGGTCTGATTCTTAAGACTTGGTCTGCAGTTCTCCGGTGCCAGTAGGAAGGTTGAAGCTGTCTTGTGGGAAGACGAAGAAAAAAGAACATTGTCTTATACAGCTAGTTAATTGCCCATTAGATCCCTACCTAGATTCCTCTTTCCTCTTTTGGTTAGCCAAAAGTCTTAATATCCAAACGGGAAAGTTGCTCACTCATCGTCAGTTACCTTCCTCTCTGAGTTTTTTTCTCTCTTCTTCTTTTTCTTTTTTTCTTCTTCTTCTTTTCTCTCCAACTGCAGTCGTCAAAATTCCTAATTTCCAAAGGTTGTACTCCTTCACTTCTAGCTTCATTACAAGTCCTCAAATTAGTTTCTCTACAAAATGTACATAATAACAGGAGCACTCAAGAAAACATAGATATTTTTGAGGTTATTTTATCCACTTATCACAACGGTAAATAATTCAAATTCAGCACTCGAAAAAGTTTTGTGGAAACATTTATGAAGATGGAGGGTGTTCCAGAAACTCCTTCTGAATCATTTGCTCTGTATAATATACATGAAATAAATTAAAGTAGGTAGTTACCCTGAGAGAAAGACTAGGAGCGATTCATTACTGTGTATCAGGCGTGCATTTTTGAAGGTAGACACAAAAGCTTGTACTGGCAGATTTTTTTAAAAGAAGCCCTAGGTAGCTCTTTGTACATCCATAAGAATACAGGGACACCAAAGACCAGAGACTCAAGTTGAAACTTTCTCCTTCCCGGCGCGCGACTATGTTTTTAAACTCTTGGTTGGTTTTTATTTGGAGCTAATACTAAAAAAAAGGATGGCCTATGGCAAAAGCAATAAAGTGTAAAAAACTTTTCAGCCCATAATGTATTCATCCAAATTATTTTTTTCCCCTTTAGTATCCACTTTCAATAGCTCTAGGTGGTGGTTGAAGCGGGTTAGCGGAGGGGGAGTGGGGCACAAAATTGAAAAAGTATTAAAATGATATACTAAGAGGCATGAATTATTTTTTACAGTGTCGGTCCCAATCCAAGTTCTACTTGGATGGACCTTGTTTCTCATGTTTATTTGAATGCACGTGTAATTTCCTTTCTTTTTTTTTCTTCTTCCAGACATGACATGAAATGTCGTCTGACTAAAGTAGAGGCCTTTTCAAGGATTATCTTACGAGAGCACAGACAGATACTCTGGGCAGTTCATCCCATAAAATAATAAATACTACGTAGCTCATGTGGAAATAAAGAATTTAATACTGGAGAGTGTATATATGTATGTAGGTAGCTTCAAGGTCTCTGCGTGTTCCATGCATGTACGGTTCTCGTATATAGGTACATGGAATTTACAGACTTATTTGTAGGTGTGTGTATATGCGGTATATAGTTCACTTGGAAGGGTCAGACAAGAAAGAAAGAGTGCGGGATCGTTCCGGATTTTACCAAATAGTGAAACTTTTGTGACGCTTAGGAGAAAATAGTTTAATAAACGCAACATGAGTTCTACAATGCATCTTAGCGATAGGGCCCCCATTCACCGCGTTTTATACAAGCTGTAAATATAAAAAGGGAGCAAGGAGGGGAAACATGCGCGGAAATGGGTATAGTGAGGAAGCTAAAGGAAATGAGGAGGATGTATCCATAAATAATTTAGTAAGAGTGAACATTGACGATAATGTCGTGATATATGCCAACGACAGTAAAAACTTCTTCCTTCAAATTATTCTTTCTTGGAAATTTTAAACTTATTGTGTTCATAAAAATGTTTTCAAAATTCACGGCCTTTTGTATCCCGCCAGTAAAAGAATGACGTTAGACTTTAAATCAAGCCCAAGCTCCCTCATCCCTCCGCATGCCATAGTATAACATACACTTGACAATATAATAATGAACGTGGAATTCAGTGCTGGTGTGAACTGTGAACTGTGAACCATGTGTAGCTGTTGCAGGTACATATATACACGTGTATACACACTTGCTATCTCACCACAGTAAGACAGTCTTTATTATTCTCGAACACTCCGAGTCGCTGTAGCTAGGTATGTCACAAGTTGGCAGAATTTGCAAGTCAAAACTTGTAGTTAGTAGCTGCATTTTATTTTTTCTTTGATGACAACTCACCGTCTCCCCTCTCCGCTCTATTTTCCATTTTATTTGCATCATTAATTTTATGGAGAGAGTCAATATTGACAACGATGAACAATATGAGGCAATAAATCTATGGTTGCGTGCCTGTTTGGTCTTGGACTTTGGCCGAGATTTACCACTTTTAAAGCTTGACGTGAGAGTCTCAGGCGAGATGTAATGGAGGTAGGTAGTAGGGAGATACATACCTAGAATGCATTAGGAAATTTCATTCATTATCAACCTATTCATCCTGTACCACCAACATCTATCGTTAGCACTAAAGTCTAATACATAGAAGGGTTAAGTGCAGAGCATCGGATCGCATAGTATCGGAAGCTTAGACCAAACAGTACATAGCGGACTGGAATTGGGAGATCGTGTGCAGAAGCTACCTACTACTTACATTAAAGGGACATGATTATCCTTCAAATGTGAGCCAAGACTAAACATTGAGTAGTATTATTGCATACTTAGCGTAGTATATCTGTGTTAACGCTAATTATATTGCTGTAAAGGATTTAATTTCTTAATAGGATAATAAAGATTTAAAAAGCAATAAATGACAAAGACAGGCACAGTGGCAAAATTACGATCCATTTAGCTTTAGTTCGATACTTCATTAGATTCCGTCTTCTTCTTTGAGCTGATAAACTGACACGGACTTTTTAAGTTAGCGAGAGAAGTCTTTGTAAGTGTCTCATTTAATTTTAAAAGTGCTGTAGTATCATTTTCCCTTTGGTAAATGCTGAGCTCTGAACCCTACCATTCAAATTAATTGGGTAGGGCATAAATAAATTGCATAAATTGGAGAAAATTGAAACCGTTCTTTCCTAGTACACCATAACTCCAGTAGTATATGAGCATAGGTACCTAGCGTATGAAGTGCTAGCGATTTCCTCGACTATGGATATAGCGACGAGCTAACTGCAATGTGACTTAACTCTACCGGGTTTAAGTGAGACTTGGGCGCATTGAAGTTGCAGTGACGCTGTGTGCTTTCATGTAGACTTTTATAGTGCACCTGACTTCTCTTGTATTCCATGAAGCAATTACATGGGAAAAGCTAGTAGATCAAGTAAAATTTAATTTAATTCAAATAGGCAGTCATGGTCTCCAAAAGCATAGCATTATTTTGGTATGCTAATGTAGTGTCTTAATAATTGCTAAGCGATTACTGCTACATAATATGAAACGCATCCATTCCGCACGTTAATTCTCCCACTGCTTTTTAGCATACAGCAGAAAGCTTTTCCATTCCTTTTTGTTCGGATGTAGTTGAGTTCGCAGACGTTTGAATGTCACAGACTCCTAATTGAGTGGAAAGCAAGTCCACACCTATGCCCTGTATTTCCGTCTAGCCCAGTTAATGTAGCTTCCCACGCTGCGCTGGAGAGGATGAAGAAAAAGGAAATGGGGCACTATTTGAAATTGATATTTTGTGCGTTGGAAAGTCATTCTCATCGCCATCGCCATGAGCATTAGTTGGGCCATTGTTACTTATGTTATTGTGTGCACGTGTGTGTGGGAGTGTGGACCAAAATCGAGATGAAAATCGAAATCGCAAATCGAATGACTAAACGAAAAAGGGAGAGCTTAATATTTTTTGTAAAAGTCGTTCAACAGCACATTGAGGTTGAGCCAAACTACTGTCATTAGAATGTAACTCCATTCAATACTCTCGGAAAGAGTGAGTTAGCACGTACGGAGAGATAGACACTCATTCTTTGCGCTTTTGGGATCCCTTCGTCGCTGTACGCGAAGTCCCGATTGAGCTAAGTTAAACACACAATATTTCGAGAGAGAGAAAAAAATACAAGTGTTTGCCTACGGACAGCTTTTGTATGCAAATCCTCTATCAAATGTTGAGGCTGTAAACCCAAGTTGCCATTTCCACAGTCAGCCTCAGCATCCACTGTTCCACTGTTACATATGTATCATAAAAATAGAAACTCTCGCAGTATCTGGACTCTTACAACATGGATATTCATATGAGGAGGTATAGGTATTATACCTGTGTTGGTATTTTATATTATTCTTTCCATTCATGATTCATATGTGTGGATCCATGAGGTCTGGTCGGCAGCGAGTCAGTAGCTTTTGCGTGAACGTCTATTGTATTCTTCACTCGCTTCCCATCCCTCTTTGAGCTGAAATGCCCTCCATGTGAATGCAAAACCAATTGCTCTTATACTAGGTATGCTATTTTCCTCAGCATTCTTATGCGGACATGGACGTCCGTGAAGTGAAGCTTCCATGCCTCCGCGTCCATGAAGGATGGAGGATTGGACTGCATTGTGTTTGTAAATGCTAACAATCGATGGATAAATGTTGTGTGGAAATGCTAACTTGAAAGTTTCATGTAGATTTTAAACATTTGCTCTCCTCTCTCTATCTCTACCACTATAATTCCACATAATGTTCTCTCTGCCACACATCTCCCGCTGCCGTTATTTGATAAACATTTTCATTGTTACGCTGAGCTCTTCACATTACTAAATTGTACAGCTTAGGGCTCTCTGTAATTTCCTATCAACATTCATGCTCTTTCACAATCACTACATTAACGTAAACGGAAAAACAACTTTCCACTCTAACCGTGCCATTGCCATTTAGTCTTTATAGGGGAGTGCTGGAGAGGAATTTGTAAGTAGTGTCAGTCCAAAGATATTTCAAGTCATATGGCTCCAATTTAAAAGTTGCTTATATGCTGCCGTTGGCAAAATTGAATTCTGAAATGCCCGATTAGATGCTACATACATTTGGTTGGAGTTGTGAATCAAATGTAGCATTGTTAAAAAAAATGTTTGGGAGGACGTGCTAAAAAACGCTCCATCTTCAGTATGGGACTGAAATTTTGTAATTCAGGGCTGATTTTTGAGGTGAGGCTTTCATATACCGAGATGAAAAGGAGTCAACACTTATTTATCCAACACAAATGGTTTCCGCTAAACACCGTCTTTAGTCAAATAATCCCACGAGTCTGTGCAATGATATTTTAGCACTATATAACCCATCGTATTTAGGAACGGTGGAATGTATATCTTCACTGAAATTCCTGCTATAGTACTTTACTATATACATAGATACTGCCCAGCATGCGCACCTTCTGTAAAGAGCCTTGCATAAGGTGCTAGTATTCAAAAACGTACTCTTGACCACAAAGTAAAAGGTAAATCTGAGCATTGTCTATTACAAAAGGGGGATTTTACAGGAATATTCTTGGGAACACGCCAAAGGCTCCAAAATTGCAAGTGTGAAGAATCAAAGACTGAACAAGTAATATATTTTTTCATAAATTAAATTTTTTTTGGGATACTTTGTCAGTTCCCCAGAGTTTTGGCGCTGGGACTGCGGGGGGTTGTGCATGGTATAGGCCGGGAGCTACCCAGCCAGACTTAGAACTGGGCTGCCAATTACTTTGCATAAGGAAATAAAATGTGCCTTCATGAAATATGGCTTAGCTAGTCGATAATAAATGTTCCCCCGTCTATATATGAAAATGAGTTTGGGTAATCTTAAAACAATGTGTCTGGCTCTACCCATTGTAAATTAATATAATAACACTCTTGGAGCCCAATGAAAAATAGCTCCAATTTTCCAATAGACGCCATTTCCTGGGGTAAAATACGGTATTTATTCAATATAACTTGGCTTTTGACGGATGTTGCCTCTTTGTAAAATGACAGACTCCATCTGTACACATGGGAATCACGTTTTCTGCCCATATCTCCTTTTTGGAGCGTCAATACAAAAGAGCAACGAGTGACGACCTTCTTTCTGTGCAGTACAATACGCTATGAGAGAAGATGTGCCAGAATTCCTTTGAGATTATTGAAAAGCTCTTTGGAATACCAATAGTTTCATCTAACACTGTACACCACCATTATCACCCAGAGCTTAAACTTTCCCCCTTTAGTATGAGAGCGCACACCTCAAACATACTAATCATTCTCCTGTGTAATTTTATCATGGATCTCGCTACAGCTATTAATTGCTCATATCTATACTGTTCAAACGGTGGGCCGTCGGCCTTGTGATGACTATCAGTTCAGATTTCAATTGTAAGTCGGTATAATGTTTACTATCTCGTTATGTGCTCCAAGATATATTCTTGGTGGTTGTTGTTGAGTCAGGTGTTGTAGTTCTAAAAGACCGAAATCTTATGTTTACGCTGAATATGTTAATACATGGGAAGGAAAAATGTCATAGAAAAGTTGGCACTAATAGAAAAGATCAGATATCAAAATTCCGCTAGAATGCATGTGGTGATTGTAGATAGGACCACTTGCACCTTTTTCCCTTTCCAGTTCTCTCCGTTTGGCTCATACTACTTGGGTAGCTGTGATTATGTCATAGCAGTGAAGGTTATTACGTGGACGTGACAGCGCCCCATATGAGCCTAGCACACCATGACATACATAGTCCACGGAGTGCGGACAAGAATGCAGACACTGCCTGAGTAGCTCCAGATATTACATTACAATCGCTTTGGGTAAAATAATATTTGTGTGCACAGTGGAATTTCTATTTCTTTCTCGGCTTCTAGGCAAGCGGGATGATAGTGACAGGGAAGTAAGTTCCTTTCAGCTACATTTTATACTTTTGGACATTTAAACAGTTTAACAATTTTTTCCAGACAACTCACTCAGCTTTCACTTCCAACTTGCAAGACAAAAGCTTAGTTTTTAGACTTGAACTGAAATCCCATCTCTGGATCTAAGTACCTATGTATGTACCTACATATGTAGTACGTCTTCTATAGTTCTTCCTTATTAGAGGGTTGGCTGGTTGTAGTCAAACTCGGGAAAGAATTAGACTTTTGGAATGAGGAAAAATGTGATTTTTCAATTAAATATGCAGAGGGTAACGTTGTGTCCTCGTCCTGCTCCCATATATATCTTCTTCTGCTGGGAATTTCATGATGATGTCATGTATTTTAAATGCAAATCCGTATAGAGTCATCAGCAGAAAAGATTTATTTCTATCTGTTGGACGTAGAGATATCGTATGCATACAGCATTAAAAGCTCATGAGAAGTAAGTACCTAATTTCGCCAGAGCGTGTCTGGCATCGGTACACATTAAAAATGTGTGCCTCAACTTCTTCATTAGGAAATAATGTAATAGAATGGAAATATTTATAGATTCTGGGTTGAATGTAGTAAGAGCCGTATGACTCGTAAATTTTCAATGAGTACAAATTTGCCACAAGTAGAGTCAAAAAGTATGTTCTATGGAGACAAAGTTTTATTGACTCATAAAATATGGGATGTGCAAGTTGCGGTGTTTCTTAACTCTTCAAGGAGCCAACCCTGCATATTAAATGACAAAACAACGGCGGAACATGGTGGACGAGATAGGCGAATCCAAAGTGTACCTTACCAAGAGAGTCAGTCAGTGTCTTTAGAAGGAAGGAGAGTAGATGGCAAGTTGAAAATAGGATTTATTTTTATGAAGGCTTTTAAAGAGGATCTTTGAGCGTCTAGCACACTAAATAATTTCAAACCTGTTCTTGTTTTGACAGCATTTCAACCTTCCGCCGTATTCCTTTGGTGAAAAGTGATTCTCTTTGAAATCCTCATTATTGTTAGTACACGTACATATATCAAGTAGATTCATTGAATTCATTTTCAATTTTGTTTTTTGTGGGCGATCTCTCCTGACGCACAACCACCTATGCTAGATCAAAGTAACTTTTTTTGTAATTCAGCCACAGTTGCTACTGAAGGTGACCGCTGAATTCATGGAAAAAGAGGTTTGAACGTCAAAAAAAAACGGAAATCATCACAAGTGAAAAGAGAATTAATAGAAGTAAAAGTATTTGCTAGAGAGCACCGTCCCACAACCATCCCCACAGGATTAGTGTGTGTGCAAGTCCAATCTGTAGTCAGTCTTGCGGACCATCATAGTACACGTCAAGGGAACGTCATAATTTGAACGATTTCCCCCAAAACCACGGCAAAAAAAAACGGGGGAAACTTTGTTTTTGTAACGTAAAGCGTCGTGTGCTAAACATCAAATAGTTTTTCTTTGTTTCTTCACTCAAAGGTAACGTAGACTGGAATTTTGCAACTCGATACTTTATCGTAGCTCAACATACATATACCTTCCTACGTAGGTAGCTACGTAATACAGCCTATAACCCAACTGGGTGGATCAATGCCTTGCGCTGCGCCTGTGTTCGTTATCTGTCATAATCTCAGCACGTTTTCTTCTCTTGTTTCACTCTTTTTCACAGTGCCACGGCTTCTTTTTTCCCTCTATCTCCTCTCTCCATCGCATGACAACAGCATCTAAAAAAATAACAAAAATAAATAAAATGAGCCTTTTTTTATACTACCACCCAAATATTTTAGCTTGGGTATTAAAAAAAGTTTCAAGATTCATCTCGTCCAGAGGACAAGAGTTGTCGAGTATTAGATTTTTTTTACGCAAAACTATTTTGATGCATGTTCTCAGGGATGTACGTGGGCTTATAGGAGTGTAGTATCTGATGGAGTATGGGTGTATCTAACACATTTTATCCGTCTCATTTAAACGCGTGGGTACTAGGACTAGGCATGTTGGCAGTATGACTGGAATTCTAATTCCACGTGAAATGAAACGTTGGAACATGTATAATTACATGTTTATGGTATACCTTACAGATACTATCAAAGCCCCACACACAAAAGACCTAGAGGTGAACATTGAACCACGTTTTTCAATGCAACTTATTTACTGCAAAGCTCGTCTGTCTTAGTATTCATTTCCTATTGAATAGCTATTGTAATCTAGGGTTTTTATGAGTCAAGGGTTCATTTCACTATGGAACCTTTTAACTGGACTCTGCTGGTATGCGGGTACGGACCACACGAGCAAAACGTCAAAACAGTTTGGTGCAGTACGGTGGAACAAAACTAGCTTGAACTATACCGTCCTTCTCACTAAACTTACCTATGTGTCTACAGTACCCGATCCATTGAGTAAGAACAACAAAGCTCCCTACCACGTTATGCTAATGCCTTTATAATCACGAATCATTCCATTTGGATTTGAGCATTCGAAATATAGTGTTGCCTTTGCCTTTTATATATTTTGTTTCTTGCCATTCAATTCCCTTCAGTAAATATCGTAATGCTTTCAAATTTTGTTCAATTAGAAAACTGGTTTCTATTTTCGAAATTTGAAATTGCTCCTAAAAATAAGTATGTAGGGATGAACAGTATGTACGTAAGTACCTAGATTTTTCATGGAAGCACTCGTAAATACCTGGGGACTGCATATATGTGGGGATGTACGAATAAGGAATGTTTTTTCGTCTGAAAATGTGAGGATTTTATCGCATTGACTGAGCTTTACCATGTTTATCTAAACGAGATTTCTTGAGTAAATCGAAGCAGTTGCATTTAGCAGTACATACATACATACATACAAAAAATATTCCCATTAAATGCACTTTGTTTGTTTGAGTGTTTACTTTACCCCGTTAGAGAAATGAATCATGCCAAAGTAAATCTAACAAAGTTTTATCAATATGGAACTTTGACTACAGGCACAAGCCTAACACACACACACTACTTGACTTTTAGAAAAATATGCTGTGAAATAAAACTGGGTGTAGGTAGGTAGGTATATATAGTACCACTGAAGTAGCGCAAGTTCTTAATTAGCTACTTTCCTATTCGTACAAAGTCAATTTCAATGGGCAGAAGTCTTGCAAGTGTGTTTTTACAATAAAAAAAATTGCCTCGAAGTACAAAGAACCATTCAAGAAATCGTTCAAAAGTGTCAAAAAAGAAAAAATAATAATAACTTTTTTTCTGCATCTTTTTTTTATATTACAGTTAGAGAACTTGTGAGTGATTGCGTTACTTCTTCAAAATGTTTCCGGGGAGTTCTACTCGTGTTATTTCCTTTTCCTTTCTTCTGTGGCTCCTGTGTGTGATACAAGTCAACTCAGTGGTAAAAGAAGGTAAGCAATACGGGCAGTCATTATTACCTGTGCATGTGCCTATGTGTATTCGTGTGTCCAATTTATTAAATCTGATTTTTCCATGCACTACAATCAATGGGTATTCTATGTATGTATATCCAGGCAGTTCAGTAGTGCTGTGTTTTGATTAATGAATGGGTTAGCAAAGAATTAAATTCAATTATTATTATTATTATGTATGCGATTTTGTGGTGAAATTGCAGTTCACACACATTCCATTGATTTATATTTGATTTGCATGTAATATTACAGATTCACAGTTTTGGCAAAATTTGGGACGAGCTAGCATTGAAGATGCATTAAAAGAACGAAATATTAATGGTGTTTCAAAAAATGTGATATTATTCGTTGGGGATGGAATGGGCTTATCCACGATTGTAGCTGGTCGAATCTACAAGGGACAGTTGGCTCAAAGGTCTGGAGAAGAAGGATATCTCAGTTTTGAAAAATTCAGTCATGTTGGACTGCTCAAGGTTTGTTTTCACATTCTGTCTATCAATCAAAACCCTTGACATTACACTTCAGAGAGCTCCTACCGCAGCAGCAAGACTCAAAAAATAAACTGAATATGTCATAACATACGCCCACTATAAAATCCCGTACATTAGAAGATGATTGAGTTAAAAGCCAAAGTTTGAAATCAGACTGACTGCTACATAATTACATTTTAGCTTTCTTTTTTCCTCTTTTTCCTTTGATATAAACTTGAGAGTGTATCAAAAAGGAATGTGCTGAACACATACTATTCCCTGTCACTTTTGCTGATATTCTCGAAACTATAGATGAATAAAATCCTGCTACTTTCGGAGCTCTCATTAAATGCATTCCCACGGCGATAAGCCGTTTGAATTTCAAAAATTATCATTGGTTCGTATGCCAGTCAACGCTGTGTGTGTCACTCAATACGCAGGGCTCGTTTGATTTGGTATTCTGGGATTTTGAGTCATATGTGGAGGAAATAAACGATTGTATGATTTTATTTAATCCGTCTCAATTATGCATGTACATATGTGCAGCTGATAAGAGGCCAATGTATCTGATAAATGCGGTGTGTGCCTGGACTATAATTTAAATTATACACAGGAAACAGTGGCATTTAAAAGTGAATGGTGTCAACATAGATAATAAGAATAATAATAACTTGGTCTTGTTTAAACCAAGCCAGGACTATGCATGGGGCTCACTTTTATTTAGAGATACACCTGTGTTGGTAGACATTTTTAATTACATTTATCGAAAAGCATGCCGGATAGAGTAAGCGTATGCACAGTAACGGATTTATTTTTGCAAATGCAGTTGCCTCTTAGTAGAATGTTTGAATACCTGCAAGTATGTACACTGTACCAAATTAACCTATCGGCAACCTATATGTCGAACCTACTATGTCAAAAAAGTGAAGTCATCTGTAGAATAATCTGGAACCCATCATAAGTAGGAAATTAACAATGGCCGTGGTTGTGCCATGTTAATTTCCTATCTTGATGATGGGTTTCAGATTATTCTACAAATGGCTTCACTTTTTTGACATTCTGAGTAACTTTTGGTAGAGTGTACATACACTTATTGCTTCGGTCTAAAATTGTGTCACTAGGCATTTTTCTACTCATTCCATATCCAGGGAGTGTCAGATCAATGGAAACTCTGTTATTACGTATCTATGCTAACGAGGTAGTTGGTAGGACGTATGTACCTACGTAAAATGAAAGGCTCTGAATCAGGAATCGAATAACGTTCAACTTGTCGTTAGCATTGGACTGTTTAAGACTTGTTTACCTTCATGATTAAAATGTCAGAATTGACTAGGACCTGGAAATGAAAATGTCGACTGTGCACGTCCAGTGTCATAGGAAAGAGAGGACCCTGTAGGCTTATATAGCTAGGTAATGTACGTGAGCTTATAAAAACTTTATTCGCTGAAGAAATTACAATTGTAACGAGGACGAAAACGACCAGTTTAGAAAATAGTTTATACGGATTGTCTCATATAAACACCGCAGAGTTGCTCAGTTCTCCTCTCTACAATGGTATACCTACCTATATACATTTTGGCAGTGCCACCACTTGTGTCGCCAAAGTGTCAATCAGCAACATTCTAGAATGACTGAAAGGTTAACAATCCCCAAAATAACTGTCTCGTCGATTATCATTTATACATACTTACCAAGGTACTACTATATACATAATATCTACCTACTAATATTTGGGACACGTGGAGAAGGAGAATTCAGTTCATAGGGATACATGCATGGGAGTAGTCAAGCCAGACCAAGTTAACTAAACGGTATGATGTGCTATGCTTATGTGTCCTGATCGCACTATTACATATCAATGGCAAACAATCTTTGGTCTAATCTTCGATGACATCGTTTTGGCTAGATGTATAGGCAGAGCTTCCTTCCCTATGGAAGTTGACATGGATATGAAGGCATTCAAATCACACCCGTTCATTGAGGAGATGAGAGAAAGAAGTATCCGAGTAATATCAGGCGGAATCCGGCTCTGGAATGGCATGTCCAGTGGCATGGGAACCTAGAATTTGGGACGGTGGGCAAAGGCTGGGGCTGGTGCTTCAAAAAATTTATAATTAATTTGTTGAATATTGCTTGCAGACTTCGGTTGCAAAAATGCGTATAAGTTACAGGCTCAATGTATTGCCCCCCCCCGTGTTCCCCATGGTTGCTCCGCCACTGGCCATGCCAGCTCTACAGTTATATGTAAAAGACTTTTGACTTACGTAGTAGACGCATAGGAACTTACATTTTCGTTCCCGTCTCTTCACTTGTCTACATGCCAGTGTGGGTAATTCCCTACAGAGATGGCAAAGGGAAACTTTAGGATGGATATGGCTATGGATCACAATGTTATTTTTGTCATTGTGTGCTGTAAATTTTTCGGAGGGCCGCCCGGAATGACGACGAACGAGGAAGATGAAGACGTTGGCGGCGGAGTGGATGGGTGAAGTGGAAGTCACTTCTGGAACAGACTTCTGAAATACTTTAAGTCAAAATTGGATTAAGGGCTCCATATAAACTTTAATCTGCTTGTAAGACATTATTACTTTAGTAGTCTCTGGTGACTCTGTGTGAATTCCTGGCGCATCGTGTCACTCTCCTCTATCGTTTCATATTACTCATTTAAATTTCCTTCGCTCAGGGAGATATTTTATGTGGTTATTTTTCCTCCTTCATCTCTTCCTTTCAAAGAGTCCTATGCACTCACTTGTGTACACGCCAGCCCATCAAATAGAGATACGTAGACGCATTGTTTGTTATTTTCTTGTTAGTTCTTAAGTACATTAACTACGGAGAGCCTCCAGTCATTAATACACACGAACAAATGATTCCGTTTTCATTTATTCTCTCTCTCTCCCTCTCTTTCCCTCTGTCTTGAGTTCTCCATGTTGCAGCAGTCTGCCTCAAACCAGAGCAGGCAGAGTCGGAGTCAGAGCCAGTAGTCAGATAAATCTAGTAATGGGGGCTGAGAGCGAATGAGGGAAACCTTGTAAAATTTTACACATTCCCATAAGATAGCTTCATAGTCCGTTTTATTCCATCTGCTTCAGCTGCAATGACTGCTCTGGTCTCATTGTTCCGTTTCTTTCCGCCCGATTGCTATCGCAAGGTTACAGAGAAATAGCTGGAAAATAATAAAATATAATATATTTCTGAGCACAGCTTTGCCTCCCTTTTTGTTTCTGTTATGGCGCTCAATTTGTGTCAGCGTTTACACGTAAAGTGTACAGGGGAGACAGGATGGAGTGAAAGGTACATCTCCCGCTTATTTAAAAGTCGTTGTGACTCTCCGAGTCCCTCGACTTCCCTTTCACTTTTCATACAAATTACTCAGACACTTGAGCTTCATCCCTTGTCTGACAGGGTTCATGGAGTGAAGCCGTAACTGTATCATCCCATCCAATTCAATGTTAATACAATTCATGCGGAAAATGTATGCACTCATATTACATCAATATGTGTTTTCATGGGAGGCTCGTGTCAGTGTCTTAATGCAATATTCATTGTAGAGCTACATCCTTGGTTTTTGACGAGAGCAGAGAGTTCCAGAGCCATTCTCAAGAAGATGGAAAATAGAAAGCAACTCTCCTCAGGTTGAAAATCAGATTGTAGATAAAAACTGTTTAGGTGGAGCATGTCGAGTATTGGAGAGAGAGAGGATGGAACTCGACCGGCTCGTCCTAGCTGTACTAAAAGATTTGCAAAGGGGCTTTGAAAACTTCTTACCTTAGCTTTTTGGTAATCTAATCTGCTAAAGCCAAAGCTCTGCTCAGCTGGGCTGCTCATCCTTAGCCGACTATCTACGAGTACGCAGCACAACAGATATACATATACACGAGGACCTTGGTGCTGAAAACCATATATCCTTTAAGATACGCTAGTGAACGTACGAAGGAAAGTAAGTTTTGTTAGTTGGGCTGTGCTGTGCCTCCGCGATAATCCACGTTTAAAATTTACAAGTGTACGTCTCACTTCCTCTCTTTACACGCTCTGGATGAGCACCACATCCTTCTACTGATTCGGTGACCAAGTCGCGTATCCAAAATCGCGTAGACACAATCGCGTGCGTACAGAAGAAATCACTCCACAGCAAATCGCGTAGACAAAATCGTGCATGGACAAAATAGTGTGGGGGACAGTATAGCGTGGGAACTCGTAAGTAATGAATAAGCTTGCTGAACGTGAGAAATTGTGATTGTCTAACGGTTAAAATGACAAATTAAAAAAACTTTTTTTTTCTGCAAGCTATAAAAACAAAGTATCTACCTACATACCAAGTACCAAGGTATTTGTGGCAATTTTGCTTACATATCGTCGGTTAAGAAGCAAAATGATGCACATCCACTTTTGGCTAAAAGCAAAGTGATGCATATCCAAAAACTCTTAAAAGCAAAATGATGCATATCCATGCGTGTACTTGTGGATGTGCATCATTTTGCTTTTAAGAGTTTGTGGATATGCATCATTTTGCTTTTAGCCAAAACTGGATGTACATCGTTTTGCTTCTTAAGCGACGATATGTATATAAATAATATGTATGTCTTAAAATCTTTTTATCACATGCTTCTTAAACCTTATTGTGACAAAACGAATCTGTATAAGATTTTGAAGTATAAATCATACTGCTAACTTTAATATTACCTTTAAAAAATCTACAATTGCAAGCATACTATATGCTCTTAAGGGAACGTTCAAGCGTTACACAAAACTTAGAAAGACTTTGGATCGACTACCAATTTTTGTAATGCAAATCGGCCTAAAGTTGTTGAAATTTGAAAGCCCATCCTAGGAAACAGGGGCGGACTTGGTGACCGGAAAGACTGGGTAATAAATAGTAAGTAGTACCTACTTAGACTAAGTAGACCAACTATGTGGGCAGTACAACTTTACACGTTTTTGTCTCTGCACACTTTTGTCCACGCGATTTGGGATACACGATTGTGTATTTTTACCCCTTTGGTATGAAATGTGGAAGTTGTATCGTTTGCTCACAAAAGGAAATTCCCTAGAGTGTATACATGTCCGTCTCTATATAGTAACATTTGAAACTTTCTCTGCCTCAGCAGCTCACTCGTCAAGAATTGACGAAAAAGATTTTCTTCCGTTCAATCCTCATCCCTTTAGGGAGCAAACCAACCCATAGTTGAGGTGTTCTATTCCTCTCTGCATTTTGGAACTTATGTTTGTGTCATTGCAAAATGTAATGTGAGCAACCGCTGTTCTGTATATTTTAAACGTAAATACAACGAATAACTGCACCAGCAAGCCATAACAGAGCAAATAATATATCAATAGGGAGTTTGTGCTACATCGAGGTTTCAGATTAGGATTAGGTTTAGGGTCAGAAAATACATGGAGTTAAACGGCCGTTTTCTCCCTAAACCTAAACTGAAACCTCAAGAATCGGGTCAACACAAACTTACTAATGTAATTGCAAGCGCCAATGCTCCGAAATGAAATCTAATTATTTACCCAAAAATAAGTGGCAAAATGCAGAGGAATATAACAGAGGGTACCTCGGTACGTGCTTGCTGCCCTATGTCGCTTTAGCAAGTCAACACTCATAACTAAGATATGTGCACGATTTTGGTACTTTATTTGAGAGTTGGGAAACATTTTAAGGGAAAGTTCCCCTGTAATATCTTTAAATATGTTTGCAGTAACAAAATTAAATGAATATTCAATGAGAGAGATTGGGCGAGCAGGAGAGGGGCTACGGGGACTCTACATATATCTGTAATAATAATTTTATTAGGAATATTTAACTCAGAATTACAATCGAGAACTCCTTCAACTAGGACGGGAAAGTGTAGGAAAGTTAGGGCAGATAAAATAATAAGGTATAAATGACAATCTGTGTGTAAATTACTCAAAAGGGAAATGGAAGGATGATGATGGGAGTGGAAGAGGCAGGAGATCAGTGATGGGGTAATTATACATATTTTAACAAACCTCAACTCTTGATGAATTCCAGGTAGAAGGAATCGAAAGGAGCGAAATCAAGTTTGTATTCGTGTGTGACTGAACTGAGTCTAGTTGCCCTCCCACAGTTACATATATGAGAGAGTTACAGAGAAAACTCTCCACTTTCCCTTCCTCTTTCACTAGAGAATTATTTCTAGGAACGGTTATCAAATTAGCGTTCTGCTCCGTCCACCTTGTACCTTGAGATGCTTCCAAGGTCATAGACAGAATTTATTTTTATGTAATGAAAGGATTTTTTCCATGCCATTCTCTCTCTCTCTCTCTACACCGCCAAAGCTGAACGATGGAGTTCTATTTGTGGACAAATAGGGTCTGCATATTCCTACCTTCACTCACTGACTAATTGGTTTACGTACAAGGAGAAGGAAGAGAGCCAGGAGAGAACTGCTTTACAGCTTCTATCTCTGCGGTTGATCCTATAAAATACTCATTTTCGTGTTCATGAGCCGTGAATGTGTATGGTCTAAGAGTAAGTTCATTGTGGAAGGTAGATGTGGAAGTGGACTCGAGAAATAAAAAAAGGGACAAAGGAGAATAAAGTTTTTGGAGGCTGGGATAGGGGGAGAGAGCTCGAGCTGGAGTGGAATGACATGGACAAAATAACTGAACAAACTGTTGTGAAGAAACCAGGAAAGTAAAAATAAAAAAAAGAGAAAGAAAACGAAGCAAGTTTTATTCCCTCTGTCCTGTGTAGCGTACTCAAGGGCTGAGTCACTGTGTTTACCATGGGAGGATGACTTAACTGACGAGTTAGTGGAGGGCTGTGCTATGTGCTGTGAACTACATATGTATTGTGCCGATGCCAGTTGTTGTTAGCAAGTAATCATGGGATACTGTGTAGTAGTTGTTGTTGTTGTTGGGTCTGGCATTGGCACGAGTCTCAGCTCAGTTGCCTTCGTTGAATCTTCTATTCCCTCTCCTGCCTTCACCAGTACAGAGCTACAGATATCCCGCTTCTTCCACTCACTCCCTCCGTCCTCGTCGACATCGCTTTCTCCTCGTCCCTTTCTTCTGTCTGTATCTTCACGGATTGGGCATTTTATTTTACCAACGTATCAGACCACACCACACGATATACCACACATAGACACACACATGCAGCCTACATCCCTTTGATACATTTAACATGAAGTCGATTTGAGAGAACTTACAAGGTCAGCAGAATGGATACGTTCGTCTTACTTAATGTGTGACTGAGGAAGCGTATTCGACGGAGGTATGCATGTAGAGAGGCACTCACTGTGTACACAAGCATTTCAGCAACCTATAATAAAATTGCTTCTCTGTTTATCAGGTTTTGTTCTGGCTTCTTTCTTTGAGACTTTCTCTCTCTTTCTCCTTCTCTCTCTCTCTCGTTCGCTTCCCTTCCTTCGCTCGTAGTCGTCATCAGTTGGGGAAAGCTATGGGAGCCCTTTTAATCACAATGTGCAGAAAAAATCGGGGAAAGTCAGAGACACAATAGTGAATTGTGTGCCGAGCTGGAGAGTTGGAGCTGCGGAGCTCTCCAGGCATGGGGCCTGTACTAGATCTAAGTGAGTTAAGCTGTACAGCTGGATCAAGTCTGTGGAATCTAAATGTAATGCTATCGCTGTGAAACTTTACTACTCAGACAGACTGATCGTGTGTAGGCAGGGAGACACACACTGAGCTACCCATGTAGGTATCTTTCCAAGTCGTGGATATTTTTTCACTCACTCTCTCTCCTCTGAATGCTGAATTCGCGCTCAAAGTCGCAGACAATGCAATGTCGTCTCTAATATGTAGCTTGAGTTTCATTCGCACGTATGTACGTTGAGCCAGAAATCCAGAAACCAGAAATACCAGCACTCGTTTCTCCCTTTCCCTCCCGTTATGGCACATTGATGGCAGGCTGTCTTCAAAAAAGTTTCATCTCTCTCTTGGTCACAAAAAAAGTACAGTACACACACCCTCATCCTTATGGAATTATCTATAACTTCTAAGCTGGGCCCTACTAAATATGCCGGTAAGTGGAATGAAAACATTATTGAAAGTTGTACCAGTACATGGCGGACCCATGTACGACCATTTCAGCTGATGACTGCTGTAGTACATTTAGAGTGACTTTCTCTCTTCTTTTTATAGTTCATAAAGGCATAAATCTAAATCTAACTTATCCTCCGACTTCTACTAATGTATAAAAATTTTCCACTTTTCAACATTTGTCATCCGTACAGAGGAAAGTTTTGTAAGCTAGAGCTCCTTGAGCTGGGCTTCGGACGGATTAGTTCAAGGGAGATTTGATGGGAATGTAAGTGGTACATTTCTTTGAAAACAAGACAAATATAAATCGGACTCCTGCATCCAAAAAAATATACAGAGGGAGTTGACCACACTCAAGTTTCATTTCTTAAAATAGATCAAAAAATAAAATAAAACACCAGTTTAGAAACTTCATAAAAAGGAAATAAGGTTGCGGTAATGTAACGGTATATTGGTACTTATAGTCACGTGAGAGTACTCAGCACAATTTGAAGAGAGATATTTCTCGTACTATTTCACCTCAATTTTCATGCTGTCTTCCTTTTTTCGCATGACTCCTCTCTCAATTCAATGAAAATTTCATGAATAATATTCATGGGAACGGGAAGTTGACGGAGTACTCGCCTGGAAACTCAATATTAGTCAGGACGGCGGCGGGATTGCATCAATTGGCCCTGAGATAAGTTTGTCCTTTGCAAGGATACTCAAGTGGGCGATACAACGGGCATGGTCCTCCGTGTCTACAAGTACGCCTTCATTTAAAAGGATATATATCATTGAGCGAGTGTGGGACGGGCAATCTGGTGCTCAAGATTTCCGATTGATAACATCACGACGACAAGAAACAAGAAGGAAAGGGACTTGACTGACGTACGCTGAGTTCCCCTGGAAACAAGGCAGGTACATAGAGAGCGGGAGAGACAGGGGTTAGAATGTTCCAAGTTGCCTTCTGCCACGCTACTACACGACTGAAGGACAAACGACAGATGCTCAAATAGGGAAGAAAAATGACAGTCTCTTTTTTTTAACATGAAATAAAATAAATTTAAGTCAAAAAAGTTTCATGGTAAGAAAAGCAACTGTCTGTAATTCGAGCATCTCTACAGAGGAAAGTGTAAGTACTTCTTTCAAAGTGCATAGAAACAATCGGAATTTATTGGATCAAACATTCAAGACAGTTGTCTACTACTCAAGGTAGTTACATAGAAAGGAGAGGACTAGAAAGATCTCCCGTTCGCCTAAGAAGACTCTGTGGAGCGCTAATGTCTTATTTTTCTAGTCTCCCTGGCAATGGATATAGTTATAAACCATAACTCGCTCAACTGTAAACAGATTCTATTTTCTACAGGGACTACATATTATATAGTGCTGCACAAACTGCATACACAATCATGGCACGTACATTTATTAAGCTGGAGTAAAAGCGAGAGAGAGAGAGAGAGAAAGTAAGGGAAGAAGAAAGGCTAAATGGGATGGTGTACTGAGAATAGTAGGGATAGACAAGATCACGGCAATTTCGTTCTTTCTCCGGTGTATATACGGGTACCACAACTTTACTTCCATTGCTTTGATGTTCAATTTTGTTTTATTTAAGAGTAAAGGAAGGATTTCAAAGAAGCATAAATTCCATGAAAAGAGTGCACATTTTTCGGCTACGGTCTTGTAATACCGCCGGTGTTGACTAGATTCGTTCCATTGATGTAGTCTCAAGAATTTCCAGATGACTCGCCTGTGTATGTAAAAAAGCTTTTGGGTCTACATCGATCGTCTTAAGGTGGTGAGTCTCTGCACATGAGTTTCAGTTTTAGAATTATTTCCATGGCTGTGTCTAGGTAGGGAAGTAAGGTGGGTAGTAGGTACTTTGAATTTGGGACAAATTGTCAGATAATTGACTTGTAAAATTGGGGAAGAAAGAAACAACGGACGGAGCTGGGACATTGGAAGTCAAATGAGACAAGACTGAAATGTCGCTTCTCATTTGTAGTTTCCTCTTTAGAGAAAGAGTCAGCTCTATATCTGTCCTCACATCTGAAGGGAGGACGATGCTCACGTTCCGTTGAGCTAAATTGTTTCTTGAAAAGGCCATGACAGTTAAATTTTACTTGCAATTAGAGCTCTCTGATGCATAAATAGAGAATACTCATATGTATGTACAGTATGGCGTCCATGAATTTTCCTGTGTTGTCACGACCATATCTTGGAAGTAGCCTGACTTGAAGTTAAATAAGAAGTGTGTGCTCTAGTTACTCCGCTAACCACAACGTCATCCATCACTACTTGCTTCAGTCGACAAGTCCATACAGACACAACCGCAGACGTCCACCCACAGGGCTCCATACAGGGTGGCCAGAAAATTTATAGAACTGGTGCCTTCCTTCGACTACCTTGTTAAAGGGATCTATTGATCATCAATTGATTCCAAGATTTTTTGGCACTGAAGCCTGAAGTCATTGCAGTTTGCATGCAAAAGTGAGTTTATTGGGTTTTCATGGCTTTCAGCGTTACAGTAGACGCTAGAAGCCATTTTTTTAATCAAAATTTTGACTGCCTCTTCAATTTGGTTTGGTCGTAAACAGGGCAGCGTGTTCGTTGAGGAGCTTTGAAATTGTAATTTTGTTATATCCGCAATGAAATTCCCGTTCTGACAATGCATTACACGCCAGCTATACTCCAGCAGCTTGGCTTCCAGGTAGGGAGCAAACCTTAATTGCCACCCTGTAAATTGCATGCAAGTGTATGTAGCTTCAGTGCTTCGGTTTCTTATTGGGAGCATATGCGTAGGTTTCCTTCGACTTAAGCTTCTGTACTAAATTTTTTTTCTCCTTTTTTTCCTCTCTAGACTTATAACGTGGATCGACAAGTTCCAGATTCTGCGGGAACCGCCACTGCCATATTTAGTGGAATAAAAGCCAACTACTACATGGTGGGCTTGGATGCTACAGCTCCCTTCAATGTGTGCCGTTCAGATGCTCAAGACGCAGCCAAGGTTAAGACTGTCATAGACTGGGCCATTGAAGCCGGCAAATCTACTGGTGAGATAAAATGTTTATGACAAAACGACAACCTTTAATACCCTTCACTATCATCATGGGCTTTCGTTTCCAATAGATTACAAATTACTTTCCTGTGTACGCGATTGCATAGAGTTCGAGTGGAAAGAATCTACCTACCTTATCCCAGTCTTATGGTCCTGGCACTCACGTATTCCTTGTCATAATTATATATATAAACTCGCAGTAATTACACTGCAAGCGCCTTTGACACATGGTGACCTTGACTCAAAGGTTTAACTAACAACAAGTAGCAGCATTACCGCCGCTGCTGCAGTTCTGAGTTCAATACCATTTTGGTGGGATTGACACGTCGATCACGATACGACCCACGAATTTTGCATGACGGCTCGACTTTTTATTTCAAAATGAAAAATCTTGATCAAGATATTGAGTCCTCGACAAGTGTGCACATTTGGGCAGAACTACTTCTGGTATATCAAGTACGTATAACAGAACCTACCTACCTATAGGCGAGTTACAAAATAGTTCGTTTCAATTGAGAAATCAACTTTCCTTCTTATTTGTACCGTCCAAGAACCAAAGGATGAATGAAAGCTCCAAAGAAACTCCCGAAGGACGGATGAGGTCGAGGTGAAAGTAGTCATGTCTCCTTAAGAGAGGTGACACAACCACAGATTTATTCCTATATTGATTACAGTTGTATCACAGTACAAGCGGAAGTGAGTACGTGTATTCTGTATTTGGCAATATTGTTACTTACATCATACCCATTGTACCCCTATACATTTATAGGTAGATATACATATTTATACTGCGTTTTGGAAGTAGAATTTTTTTCAAAGCATCCGTCAGTTGTGCGGAAAGAGGGAATGTCAGGGAAAAAAATGAGAATGATTGAGTGAGACGAGGACTATGAATGAAGCAATGGAGAAAGTGTCTCACAACCGAGCGCCGAATATCACATTACATCATCTGGCTCATATAAACATGAATGACATACGACGTAGGTTTCTTGGAACTATTTCTTTCTCTCTCGTACTCTCTCTCTCTCATCACAAAAGGAAAATTGGGTGACAAGATGTAATTGTGAGATGGATGACTGCACCATTAACCCATAAACATAAACATAACAGTAGGTCTAACCGACTCAATGCTATCACCAAACCTTTTATCGGGTCCATTTACAATTACCTACGTGGAAATTATCTTCATTCACACTGAGAGCAGCATCTGCTCCCCTCATACTTATGTCTGCCGTCATTCCAAAGACACACCTTAAACCTGGCCTTCCCCAAGAAGCTACCTACGCTACGTGCTTCTTTATTGTAACGAGTATATAATATGCGACCAGGTCTTTGTCCAGAGCAGTTTGTTGTTATTTCCAAGACTAAAAGCCAACGTAGTATATGACGAAATAAAAATAAATGAAAATAAACGAGATTTCTATATATGAACATACCTACCTACATACATAGGTATATCTATTTTTTAACCTTGCTTTGGTTTTGTTTGATTTTTTTCTTCTTCTTTTTGGGTGGCCACAGGAGTTGTAACCACAACAAGACTCACTCATGCGACTCCAGCCTCTGCATATGCTCATTGTCCACATCGGGATTGGGAGTGTGACACGAAAATACCAGAGTCGGAGAGAAATCTGGGATGTAAAGATATTGCTCGACAGCTTGTTGAAGATGAGCCGGGTCGGAGCATAAATGTGAGGAGGCTTATATATAATTTTGCAGTTACCTATATATACATATATTATATACTTTAGTGTCAGCCTTCCATCCATGTTCCCGAGATTGTGTGAATGCCATAAGGAGGGAGAGTTACATGGTCCGCTGAATCCCTTTCAACCCCCCTCTCCACAGAATGTCAGAAACCTCCTTCCATTTCTTGACATATTGTATTTTTTTTTCTATATTTTTCTCCTTTTCTCGATCTGATAGTTTATCATCTCAATATTACTAAATGTTACATTCCCAATGTCTAATGCATCAAGACAAGTTTGTCATCCAGATATTTCCTTCCTGTATGTACACAGTAATATGTTATTGTATCTTGTACAGAGATATGTACGTAGCTGATACACCTAGATAGACTATAGACCGCTCACGTTCCCATTGTTTTCCGACTTGACTCTCGCTTTCCCCTCAAGCGCCGTTTATTCATTTTGTGTGTGTGTGGAGAAAGTGAGTGATACGTAGAGCATATATCATTACACCGTGTACTTATTTACGGGAATGTAGGTTCTCCTTGGAGGTGGTGAGCAAGTTTTTGTCTCTACTGTAAACAAGACTTCAGTTTGCACTCGAGCGGATAACAGAGATCTTCCGTATGACTGGATGCAGTATCATAAGTCAAAGAACCATTCAATCTCCTACGTGAAAACCAAGCAGCAACTTATGAATGTTCCCAAAGATGTTGACCATGTTCTAGGTGAGGTTTTTGTCTTTTTTATTATTATTGCCATCTTTTGCCTTCTTTATATTGTCAGTAAAATATTCTCAATCCCCTGTGACAAATTGATAAGTTCAACGTAGCCATGTACTGGAGCTACGTGTGGATAGTGTAGACTTGTAGACTTAGAGCTAGTCTAACGAAGGCAGTCATCACATGTCATGGGTTGAGCTTTGGGAAAATATAAAAAAATAATCTGATTTTGGGGAGAATATTGTAACGTGTTGGAGACCGGAGCTTACATCCTTCGAATTCAACATATATTCTCTTGTAGAATAAGTCGGCCTTCACTTTTGAGTGCAAATTATCCAAGTTTTCTTTTTCAATGGAGGCTTAGCCTCATAAGGGAGTTACATGTATTTTGGAATTAAATAAACATTGAAAGTTTTTGATTGGAACTTGAAGTGTTCAAATACATGTTGTTGTTTTGATGTTTGAGGGGGAAAAAGACTGAAATTAATGTCAAGGAGAGAGAATCTCAGTCAGCTTGTACTGTCTAGTGTCTCGAGGAGTGGATAGAGAGACTAACTGTAAGTTGTTAAGGAGGCCCTTTTATTTTGTGGACGGGATGAGAGTGTTGAGAATTGCTCAAGTAGTGTGACTATTGTGAATTTTGAAGAGTATAATGAAACGGAAAATTAGATGTGAGAGTCAAGGGGAGGACTTGGAGTGAGAGGAGGAAGAGGAGATGGGCCAGAGAGAAAGAAAGAACTAAGAAAGATCCCCTCTAGCCAAAAGAAGGTTGTAAAATTAAATGTGACTTTTGTTCCTGAATTGTCTAGGGCTCTTTGCACCCAGTCACATGTCCTATGATAAAGACCGAAATACAAGTGATAATGGCGAACCAAGTTTGGAAGAGATGACAACTAAAGCCATTGAGATTCTGAGTCAGAACAGTAAAGGTTATGTGCTGGTGGTAAGTGTGTCTGTGTGTCTGTCTGTCTGTGTGGTGAATGAAATGCATGTCATGGATGTCTCTGTTTTTTAGATTGAACAACGAGATCCGCCCCATTACATGGATCGATTCAGACAGTAGAGAGAAAGTAGATTTGTGCTCGAGTTTCCTTCTCTCTCTATTTTTTATCAACTTATTTATCTCTCTCCGTCTCTCCTGCCTCTTCCCATCCTCATGGTTTTTCCTTTCTCTCCCTCCAATAAATCTTTGTTTGTATCCTTCCTTCGTATGGACGCGCGGACGATTAGTTCGACTTCTTGGATATTCCAACCTTTCTCCTCTCCTCGTACTACTTAATGGAACATTTAGAGACGGACTGCAGTGTGGAGCAGTCGGCTCATCCATAAATTTATTGTCTTACGCCGGCTGCTGATGGACTACATGCATGCTCTCTTTTCCTGGGTTTTTAGGTGGAGGGTGGCCGAATCGATCATGCTCATCATGACAATTATGCAAAAGTTGCGATCGAAGAGGTGGTGGCATTTGACGCAGCCATTGAGAAGGCTCTCAGTTTAACTCAGAGATCGGATACTTTGATCATTGTCACAGCGGATCACTCGCACTCCTTTACTATTAATGGATATCCGAAGCGTGGGAACCCCATTGATGGTATGCTATTTCACTCTTCCGTGTACAACTATTTCTTATAGGCTTACAGATGAAAGGGAAAAGGCACGTAGTTTGTGCTTGCATGTCGGAAGATATCTAGATTATCCTTATCACTGCATTTTCACCTTCCCCATACTTTTGTAATCCATTTTTTCTCATGTGACGCACTCGCTCGTCGTCGTCATCGTTGCCGCCGCCGCTGCCTTTTCCCTCTCTTCTGCAAAAAGAGCCACGGAGAGAGAGATTGAGAGACGCCTGGATAGGATAACAGAAGTTTCGTTGAAATCTGACTAAGAGTGAGGGCTTCTAGGGAGAAATTCAAGTCTTGAGTTGGCATGAATAAAAAAAGGGGGGGCTTTTATTTCTTTCTCAGGTGTGGGAGATGTGACACCCGAAGGATTTGCGTATGAGACGCTATCGTACATCAATGGACCCGGCTACACTAACCATCGGATGTTGGACGTGAATGGGAACCTGGAGAGGGGGAATGAGAAAAATGGGTCGACGTCTTCCCTGAACACATGGCGAAACCTCAACTTGACATCGTCGGATTCTACCCGAACTGATCTTCGTAAAGTCCCCCATTTGGCTGGATTTTGGATGGATTCCGAAACTCACGGAGGAGAAGATGTTCCCGTGTATGCTGCAGGTAGGCTATGTAGTCAACATGTCCGTATATATGTAATTAATGGAGTAGGCAGGTCTTATCTGTGTGGGGGTCCCGGGTCTGTGTGGGTAGGTGGCCAGGGTCTGTATAGTAGTTTTGCACCCATATAAACACGTGATTACACCCAGACCTAGACGGATTTACTGACCATGAAATTCATTTTAATTTACTTCAATAATCCCTACAGGTCCAATGGCTCATCTGTTCCATGGAGTTCATGAGCAGACTCACGTTGCCTACAGTATCGCCTACTCCGCCTGTATTGGCCCGTATTTAAACAATTGCCGTCCTCAAGACAATGACATTCCTTCCTTGTCCCCAAGGACTAGTGTTCAACTTGATTTATTCTTCGCTGCTATCTTCATCACATTCTTCTACAATTACTCGGCCGTCTGGAGAGTATAACTTTGTCTTTCAACTAAGTTTCTATTTTTGGGATGCTCAGTTGGTAGATATATATAAAAGCTATTTTATTTCATTATGCAAATATGCTGGCCAAATTTAATTAGTTTTTTAAAAAAAGAAAGGCAAAGACACTAGGATTAATATATTGAGATTACATTATTTATCGTCGGTTAAGAGACAAAATGGGTTACATCCGTATGAAATTAAAAGCAACACACCTACAACATGCCTACGCTAGTACGCAGCTGGGATATGTACACCATTTTGCTTTTAAATTTTATTTGGATGTAGCCCATTCTGCCTCTTAACCGACGCTCTTCATTTCTAAATGATTGTAACGTACAGACGTGCGATTTATTCATTAAAATGACAGCCCTCGCATAGTCGAGATGCTGAGTGTAATCAAGTGAAGAAATTAGTAGAAGCAATTTCAATGGTATAGCTGTGCAAAATACTGTTGTATCCGCGGTACAAAAACTATATATTTTAAAATTACCTACGAGAAATATATATAGGTAAAGTAGGAAGGTAGGAAAATAAAAATTATTAAGGAATTTACTAGTTTTAAAATCTGAAATAAAACAGCAAAACGTTGTATTTATTCCTTACATTTTACAGAAAAATCTCTTTCTTTACCTATTGGCCCTTACACTACATATTTTTAAAGTTGTTTCTTCCCTATACTACTATAATACCAACCACTTTGTCAAGAAGCACGTAACTTGTAGTACAGTATGTAGAAGCTGGCATACAACTCCTGTCATGATAGACAGCCTCTGTCGTCGGGAAGGCGAAAAGTGGAAAATGTCTTGGAAGCAGGTACAATGCCGTAGTTGAATAAATTACGTCTGTCAGATTATCCGATTTTGAATCGTGCTTGTGATAAAGTGAAGGCTTTTTTATTCTGAAATACGAACAAAAGTTGTTTCGTATCTGTACATCCATGAATTCCTGAAAGTACGATTCTAAAATAGCATACAATGTACATACCCCTCCAGCTCCATATAACTATTAAACTAAATATTGCTATGTTATCAGCATAAGGGAGATGCTTCCCACAACAGCCAACTCAGTCAGATCCGATTGTTTCTTATTTGGTCCATTACATCATATTACAGTTAGAAATACCAAGAACAAAAGGGATTTAATGGATTCGAAAGAAAAACTTTGATTTCACATTATACATCTTCCAGTGGTGGGAGAGCGGATATCTGGAAATAAATCAGAAGGAACATGGACGGAATACCTAAGCACTCTACCTTGCCTCGTCGCTTCCCGTAAAAAAGTGATGATAAGAGGTAACCTATCAAAAAATTGTAATTCATTCTCTCAGGGGATGTGATTGACTGGAAATTATTCCATATTTGGCTCGGGGTACAGATCTATCTTCATAGAAAATACTGGAAAAAAACTATGAGAGTTAATATTGTTTGCCATTTGATTGCATTTTTCTGTCATTCAATTTAGAGCTGTTATTAGCCCCTTTCCCCACTCGCACTCTACCAGACTAGAAAATTGATCGGCACTGTAGATAGGAAATATGTGAGTGTGTTGGTATGTATAGACTCCAACTACATATTCGTCGGGTTCACTATTTGTATCCCCGAAATCCCCATGCTTTTGAAGGAGCTGTCAGCACGGAGCATACATGTGGCTGGCTTGGGAAAGCCATAGTCATTCTGATGAATGCCAAAATCAACTTGATGGTTGATTCAGATAATGATGATGCCGATGGGGTTTCTAACTCACGGAATTTCATTCCATATATAGAAAAAAAAATATATACGAGGAGTGAATGAAGGCAGAGAAGGAGCTTTCAATGCTTGAAAGAGGAATTCCAGCATTTGGGCAAGTCGACTATATAAATATATATGTACACTACATCTATATACTTGTATGCATCTATACTATCTCTCCACTGCGGTCCGACGCTCCCTTCCACTGAGCTGACTTTCTCTCCGTCGTCTTATGTACAGTTTTTTTTATTTCTTCCTACGACCCGCTGAGTTGAGTCGTCCGTTGTATCGTTTTTTTTTCTCACTCTTTTCCCGTTCACATTTGTAGGCTGGAGTTAAAACGGTGGATTGAAGCAGTACACAAGACGACTCTGCTCCAACAGAGGCTACACATAGACATGGTCGTTCAGACCAAAAAGCAAAGTTGACTTTGACGCTCATCCATTATCAGTATTATGGTTGGAAATCTCTTCCTGCCTTGTGTTTATGTTATCCTGGTAAGTGCCATGCAGTGGATTCTCCTCACATGAGAAAGTATGCATTCCATTACGGGCATTCATTCGAGAAAGCCCGAGTAAATTGGGGGGATCATCGTGCTTAAATGATACATATCGTCTGGGAAGGATATTGCGGTATCGTGTTAACAGTTCCCAATTTCACATAAGGAACCTCGTAAAATGGGCAAAAATGACAAAGTTATTCATGTGCACTCCATATCTCAAGTACGTTCAAGTGAGCACAAAGAGGAGGGAAAAGTGACTCACATTAACATTACATTTCCCATATAGGAGCGAGAGAGAGTGTCTCCAACCGAGTCTAGACTCACGCTCCAATGTATTTAACTACTTGGGTTACCTCACAAGTAGAGCAGAAGGAGCCGTCTCAATGCTGCTGGATGGACTGTCATGAATGCATTGCGTAGCCCCGTCCCTATCAACATATGTACATATGACATATACCTTGGAAGGAGAGGATAAAAAGTCGATTAAGAGAACAAGTCATTCAGTCAGTCCATCGGAGCTAGGGGCCCTGGGTAGGTGGAATGCAAAATATGCATCTGTAGAGCAGTTTAAAGTTTGGCTGGAAGAAGCCTTGTCTCCTAACAAATGTAGTCAGATATGCCCTTGTGGGTAGTAATAGACGGTACTTGTGTGGCAGTTGGAAGTATGAGACATTGTAAGCAAAGGTCAAGTTGGATCGCATGGATAGTTAGTTGGGGAGCTCGGGAGTTTTTACAGTTTTACCTTGTTATTACGTTCTACGTGACTGAGTTGGGAAATTGGGAGAGACGACGAAGACGAGACTAAAGGAGATGCATATGGGGAAAGGTAGGACGGCACTTATCCTCAGGTTATGGTCTCTGGAATAAAAGTGTGCAAGGAAGTGGAGATAAGTTGGCCGAGAGAGAGAGAGAGGGAATTATTAGTGGGACAGGAGTGAAGGAGGCGAAATGGTTCTCAGGTAGCTCTTGGAACTATGACCATAATAATAAGATCGGGATTGACAGTGTTGGATGAGGGAAGTCTTTGGGTGGACAGAGCACCTCAAACCGAGACCCAAAGGGAAGGAAAGGGCTACACATCCGCTGATGCAGGAGGAGGTTCCCGCCAAACGTGACGCAGTCTACTGCAGTAAGAGAAACCTTCAGGTACCTATCTATACACCTTCCAACGTCCTCCGTCCTCCGCTTCCACTCTCCGCTCCCAGCCCCATAAAAATCCATGTAGAGATAGGAAAGGGTGTTGCTCAAGCTGGAGCTGATAGTCTTACGAGCCACGCACTATTTCGGAGGCCCTTTCTTCGACGAAACAGAGTTAAACAGAAGGAAGGCAGGCTGAGTAGAGGAGAAAGTGGAGTGACTGTCGACTTTTGTACTCTTTCTTTGTACTCTCTCTCTCTACGTCCTGGGTAATGTTCCCAACAAAAATGTTGTTGGGAATGGAGAATGAAACCAACGGGGAAATGTATGTATGGAGAAAGAGAAAGAGAGACGGTAGAGTGAAAGAGACTGAGCGCTTCCGTTTTGAAGAAATGATGAGAAAAAAAAGTGTGTTTCTCAGGTGGAGTTCATCTGAGGGTTGAGGAGGTGGCAGTTTCCCAATGCTTGCCGAACGGAACGAGAGAATGGGAAATAGAAAGGACTTGCTTACAGAGATAGAATGTCCCAGCAGTAGTGTTAGTGTTGCAGGAATCTGGATATTCCCGCATGTATCTATACTTGAACCAAAAAACCTCCAAACCATTCGCTCCCTGCTGCTCCGGCGGGCTATAGATATGCTACATACACTACCCAGAGTCTGGCGGACTTGAAAGCCTGCTTGCGCCGGTCATGAAACTACGAAATGCAATCGAAACTTTTGCGAATCCAACGTACTCTGCTTAGTAGCCCATCACTGGATTGAAAGTGCACACTCGTCCTGTCTTGTAACAGAGGAACTCAAGGATTCATGTGGAAGCTCTCTTTGGTCGGTCAACTACAGCCGCAACAATAGAACTAAACCAATATTTTGAGTCTTATTCTACATTTCTGACGGCTCATCTGTATTTATCATCTGGTCGTCAGATTCTTTCATTCATTCATTCATTCTCTCGCCTCCTTCGTCTCCTCGGCTCCCACTCCTCGTCGCCTCCTCGACCAGGCAAGACTCCGTTTCGTTGAGAAAGAAAAGTCGTCGCAGATTTGCCCACCCTTCCGACACACACACACACACACACACACACACTTACACACATCCAGAGTCCCTCTCAGTGACTCCTCAATTACTCAAACACTTGGACTTTTATTCATTCCGGTTTCCTCCTTTCCTTTGTGCCATTCATCCTTTCCTTTTCATCCGTTGGCGCTCGTGGAGCAGATAAAAAAATTAATTGGATATAAAATAAAGCTAGCAAGTGAGCTGTATTGTGGTGACCTCATGAAAAACGGTGCAAGCGGAGCGGATGGATAGAATTGACTAGTGTAGTTATCTCAAAACCACAAATTACTTACAGGTGAGGGATTATTCCATTAACAGATGCTCTCACTCTCTCTCACACTCTCTCTCCCTTCCTTCAGCCAACAGTTCTGACGCTCTCTCATTCAATTACTCTTTTCCAGAACATCAATGTCAACTAAGCTCTCCTCATTAAACAAACAGATCCACAAGCAAAACTTCCACGATTGATATATACACAGTCAAACAGACAGAGGATTCAGTCGGATTTCCATCCATCGACTTCATTTGAACTCCTTGTCAAAATCCCCCCCCCCCCCTGTTTGCCGCTCCCAGCCAACTACATACACATCAGTATGCAATCCTAATAAATCTATACAAGAAATACATAGATTGGCAACACCTCTCAAACTAAAAACTAAATACTAAAAGTAAGTTTGAACGCCCTAGTTGTCACACTAAAGCGCGAGAGTTAAAGTGCGAATTGAAAGTTGTGAACTTTGTATCCATATAAAAACTTTTCAAAAGTTTTTTTCCTTCCCTCTCTCGCTCTCACAATCATACCTGTAGAAAAAAAAATAAACTCCACATACGGCTGCACAACACAGTCACATCTGTACAGACGGAAGGTAGAGACGAATTATTTATCGTGCGAGTGAAGGCTTGATCTGTATATTTTGTGCGACTAAGAGAGAGAGAGACATCAACTCAATCTTGAGCCATTACATTACAATAATCTTCCCCCCGTCAGGTATTTGCAATCTACATAGTAATAAGAAAAACTTAAGGAACCAAGGGCGTCTCAAGGGTTCTCTTCGTGTTTGGTTTTAGGTTTCTCGAAGTCGTTTTGGTATTCTGGGAACATTTCTACACGAGTCTCGTCGAGTGTTTATCAAATCTTCTGTAACATTGTGAAACTTAGTGAGCTCATCTGGGAATCTCATTCTTTACTTTTCCGTCTAACTGTGTCTCTCTCTCTCCCTTTTATCTCATGAATACTTGTGTGAAGCTCACAATTTGAGTCAAACCACGGGCTTCATTCACACGGATACACTAAACTAGATCAAAACACACCAAGTTTTCCCTTTCCCATCTTCTTCTTCTTCTTCTCCTTCGTCTTCTTCTACTTCGCGCCACTCACTCTCAATTTTTTTCCCCCTTCTCGTTTCTCAAGTCTTGGAACAAGAACTTGGAAGACGGAAGAGAGATATCTAGTCTGAGAGAGAAATAAACAAGCCCAAAGTTTTTTGTTTGTGCTTCTCAATCCACTAAATACATATATATATAGATACACCAAGACCTACCGATATATTTCCAGCTAATCAATCCCACCCAAGTTTACAGAAAAACAAATTGTTTTTTCCAGTGGAGTTTTTACAAAGTTCAAAAATGACCAACTAAACTTACTTGCGTGTGCGGAAGTTAGAGTAAAACGGAATGATACAAGTACAACAAGAGTTCAGTCGATATCAATGTAAATATCTTCGGTAAGCTGACAAATAGTAATCTAAATATATGTTGTTTCTATATGTATGTACTGTATATAGATGTTGCTACAAAATAATTCACCTGCACCTCAAACTCATGCCTCATTTCCACCCGCACGTCATCATTAGTCTTTCCTGTATAAGTTGAAGGAGTAGATAATTTCCCATGGAAGACAAGAGCCGCCTTTTCAATTTTTCCAGCAGAAGCAGAAGAAGAACAAAACAATTTATTAAACAAATAAATCACGAACACACAATTATATCCTTCCACTTCTGGACAGAGCGTAGATATATTTACATAATTTGCATGAGTCTTACTTTCAGAGCACAAGGCTACGCTTAGTATGTAGATATCCCCCAAAACAATGGATTTTACATGTACTCCAAGGCTTCTTATTACTAACAATCAAAGGCTCATTACGATTACGATTACTACACCCTCGCATAGCCTCATTTTCATAAGAGAGAGTCATCACCGAGGTAGACAGTAAAATGTAAAGCTAGACCGAACAAGGCCGCATCTTGACTCTCTCATGGAAATCGCTAAATAAGAGTAGGAAGGAAATCTCTGTAATCTTTTAATATAATATCTAAACTATTTGGAAAATGTGTCAAGTTGAAGGGGTCGTGATGTCGTTTTTGCAATTTTCATTTTAGCTCAGGCTTTGCATACACTGACATTCCTGTTTCATATGTGATAGACATATGTGTGCAGTGTATTTTTTCATTGTTATGAATACTTTTCAAGGATGAGTGAATGTAGACAAATAACACAAAGATCTAGAGAGTATGGGAGGCTATGTATGAGGCTATGCAATGTGAAAGAGGAGATTTACTTGAAGATTCAGTCCTCTGCATCCCTTCAGTTCCCTCACTCCTTCCTTTCCATAAAAAAATGTAGATCTAGCATACGCGTATGCCAACGTAGATAATCGGATTGCTTCTTTAAAAAAAATCTACAATAGCCGCACATGAGTCCGTACAATGTTTCTGCCCGTATAGTTTAAGTTGGCGGAGGCCACGTTGGCTCTTCGTAATTCAAACCTGTATCCATCTTCTCATATTTTTATGGCATCTCCAAATTTTTTGAAAGAAATATAGACTATCCATTCCATTTACAATTACTTTATCCCTTGACTCAGAGCATTCTTTCTGGCTTTTGGCGAAATACAATAATAAATATATAAAAAAAACAAAATTTGCCAAAAATAAGTGAAGAAATAAATTCAAAAATTATAATATGTATAAATCTGGGGATTCTGATTCGCTCCTCTAGAGAAAGTAGTGCATAGCTTATAGCATTATAGCCTCTCAGTATCAGTACGAGCACAGGCGTCCATGGCTCTCTAGCCATGGATTTATTCACGCGGATAAATTCTACACACACTGGCTTCTCTATGGGCTCACCATTAGGTGGATCAGAAGTATCTGCCGTCTCTGATTTCTCGGGGAACTATCAGTCCTCAGTGGATACATTTACACAGTAGCATAAAATAGCACAAAAAAATAAAGGGAGAGAAAGCAAATAAGCTTGACGTGGGATATCTTTTCTTTTGCGTGGAATTTGAGAATTGTAGAAAGGCGTGACAAGGGAAGGGAAGACAAGACAATAGAAGCCAAGAAGGTAGAGTTAAGAAGCTAAAACTTTGTAAAAAAAGAAAATCCAAATGAGGCCTTTTATTCAGTCTGTCCGTCAGCTCTCGTCCGTCTTGTTCATGCTATCTATACCCGTAATCACACATCTATACGGATAATACGGAGGTTATATTTATAGGCTCTCTTTCTCTCTTCGTGTCTTCATTCATAGTATATAAATTACCCAAATGACAATGTCTTAAACTCACCTTAGAAGTAGCTCGTAAATAGAATTTGTTTTTCTTCAAAGCTCCACACCGCTCCCACTCGCGCCCATTGTACGGTGCCGAGGGAGAGTGTATAGGCACTAGGCACTAAAGAAAGGAACGGGAGTGGGACGTGTTAGTTCCATCCTGCACCTAAACAAACTTCCGAAAGAAATCAATACGTCTATGCATAAAATTTTCATATGATTTCCATTGTATCATCGTGTAAAATCCTGGAGCTAACTAACCAAGGACCACTACTGATACGTCTACCGCACTCGGCAACTACACAAGTAGCTCCTACAATGATTGTACCTATGCACGTACAATCCGCACAATTTACATGGACATGAATGGATTTAGCTGTGCGGAGTACTGAAGTAGGTATGTACGTTGACGCACATATACATACGTGCATACTATCTGCTCTCCAAGTACAAGTACGTAAGGAATACAAGCTCCTCAGTTAACTATGGATTTATTTCTTGTTTGAAAAGACAAATCTTTTCCTTCCCTCCATGAGACGGACACATTTCATTTCTTGTGACTCAGAGGAATCCAAAGAATATACTATGTTCGGAGGCTCTGTAAATGAATTCGTTTATCTACTTCCTTCCATTGTTCCCCGTATGTTCCATAATGACTAATTCCATGAAATTGAAAATTCCATACCAACACACAGTCGACGATTATAGCATTTCTAGCTTTCTACCATTCGGCATTCCCTTCCATTTCCAGGGCGTCTGTCATTCAATTCTTCCCTATGTCAGGTCTACTAGGTATACCTCGTTGCGGGGCTCGGATTTTGCAATTCTTTATCTTTCTCCCGGTATCCATCTACAATATTGATAGGAATTAGATATTCTCGGCAGCTCTAGTTCCTTTCCCATTCAAAGAGCTAGTTCAAGTTCTAACCGTAGTTTTGGCTTGGAATTTGGATTTTATGGAGAGAAAGAGTGGAGCAATCCATGCTATGTACATCCATAGTACACTATCCCTCTCGAATTATAATTGTAACACAAGCCGAGCTCAACTGTCGACTGGAACAATGTGGAGTGTTCAGGTATTTGGAGCGAGTAGAAAAGCAGAAAAGGGAGTTACTGTTTCTTTTCAAAGGGAAGGAAAAGGAGTTCTGACTTCTGATGTTATTATTATTATTATTATTATTAGAGAAGTCAAGAATTCATCCATCTATTTTCCTCCATGCTACACCCTGGTACTATTAGTATTAGCCTGAGTACTCAGGATACACAGTGATAGGAAGGGAAACGTACGTTTCGAGAGAACATGTTGTGGAAGACAGACACGCATTGTCAGTCCAAACTTAACTCTTACTTTTAGCTGTATTATGCCTCATAATAGAGCACGAAAGAGAGAGACTCAAGTCTTCTGCTTTTACTACTGACGATTGCATATATGATAAATTCATCTGGCTTTGAGCTCCCGTGGATATCGGTTTCTCTGGGCACGTTTAGCTGTCCAGCTACAGCCTACACATACTTGAGCACTAGTACCTACCCGATATTTACGAGGTACATCATGGATTACGTGGCTATAGGTCTATTGAGATAATCTGTATCTGTAGACACTGTCGAGGCTGTCAGGCGAGGCTTGGTGCGGTGGTGGTAGACGTGTCCCTATTCATCATTCCAACTCTGGGCATATTGTTAGGTGGCTAATTTGATTTCATAACATCTCTGGCTCTCTGCTGCGATGAGTTCTCTCGTCTCTACATACATTTCTCTGCAGACGTCCTTTTCCCCCGTCCTTTGTCCGCTACTACTCCCAAATAAAATTAAATAAAAACAAGAGAAAGAGTAAGCTATCTCTCTCCACATTTTGTCATTGAGGCTTTCTTTGGAGAAGAAAGTAAGTACTTATAGTTATTTATGCCATTAGCAGTGAATACGTACCAATGTATGAAACGGAACGTATCCACTTGTATTGATTAAGTTGTAACTCGTCATTGGTTTCTCAAGGATTTTTGCTCGTGAGGTAGACAGGCGTAGGAGATTTAGATTTAGATGGAGGAGATAGCATGTTTAGTACACTAAAGTAGTAAGCAGGAGTGCAATTAGGATTTAGGATATGTACACCGACTATACGTGACTGCTTGCCATGGCTGCTATGGAGGTAGGTAATTGCACACAGGAAAGCTGTGTAGACATGCGGTCGGTGTAGTGCAGTAGTGCACTCAATGGCACATTTCCCTGCTTCGAGCGGCGTATCTCGCTGCTGCACATTAGCATCTGCATGAAGAGACCACACGATGATTGCTTGACTTGGATGAAAAAAAAAACTTGACTATCCATATCGATAATCGTTCCCTCTGAGTCAATGTTCTAATCATAAAGAGTAACTTCCAACGTTGAATATCAGTACATCCGCTAACGTCTAAAAGGTCACGTCAAAGATACTCTCATTGGAAAATTGAGGGCTCCAAAATGTTCCTTGAGCTCCAGCTTTCCTCACTAACTCGGCGGCTCCACGACTCTTCCGACTGCCACAGCACTTATTATGAAACAATGTCGAGATTATGTAGGTGTGGTGACTGGAGGTTTGTGGTTAGTGGTAACTGTGCAACTGTGCAACTGTGTCATCCTTGATCGATAAGTTCTAAATGCTACAGTATGTTTCTTGTACAGGGAAATAGATTAACTAAAGAACTAGCATGACTTTCACGACATGAAGTTCCCCACGTAGCTATATTTTATGGACGAATTATGTATGTATTGTCTCCGTCAAGGCCCTGCACATAAATGTAGACCTGTGTACGAGTACATAAATGCGAGACTGTACCTACTGTGATATACTGTGTACAGACCTATACCCATCATTGCCTTCTTGGTACATCTGTACTGGTGAAAATATTGTTATTGTTGCAATCATTTATTCAACACCCTTGCGTATGAACTTTGAGCTCATTGATTTTTTGCTGTTACATGAGCGCCTGGGTCTCACTCCCACACACTCCCAGTCAGTCCCATACATATAGCATGGGGACATAGGTGGGACAGTTGCGGGTATGGTATTATGTAGGTACTTATGCAGTGTGCCGCCTGTGGTGAGGATAGAAAATTTAGAGATTAAGTACAATCCGTTAGCATTGATCTTTGTAGCAATGCAATGATGACTTCAAAGGAGACTCATGCGTACTTGGCTTTGACGGGGTAATATCTGCTCAAAGTGAATGTGAATAGACACGGTGGATACATATCGGAAATTGGTGAAAGTGTAGCACTTTAAAGTATAAAGTTGAAAGAACATACGTTTAAAAAGGTAATGCGATTATTATGAGTTTCCACGAGGGCTCCTTTCCAAAGGGTTTTAATTCCGATTAGTATTGGTAGTGGAGGGTAATGAATAGGAAGGAGCACCTCAAGAGGACACCTCATTATGACTCAATTAGCAAGTCGTAATTTGTGAATTAATGAGGTGGTGTCATTAATTTCCATTCATCCATTTCATGGATCTTGAAAGTCAAGGATAACTCACATACAATCATCTGGAGCTGGAAGTAAAGTGCCCAGGCCAAGGCACTACTGCTACTACTACCACTGGTGGTATAGTTCTGTCATCCAGGATGATGTTTCATTCTCAATTGCGGCCGTTTCTATGTCGACTGTGTCTTTATACATACTTGCCAAGGAGACACCAGCCAGCGCGAACATCAGCAAAAACGTCCAACTGTCATCCCAGCGCCAAGTGAAAGTGATGACAAGGACTGTTCTGTCATTGTATGTACGACGGATCCTTATTTTATTTTACTCTCCTCTTACCTTGTCTCTTCCCCTGGACTGAGCTCTCCACTATCTGTCCGTACTTGTTAACTTTTAGTGTCAAGCCAAGCCAGCCAAGCCAGAGCAAAAGGGTATTTTCGTATTCAAAGGACCACTATACATACCGGTGTATACGTATCTATACTACAAATGAGAGTTGAAATAATATCTTTTGATTTTGAATTGACACGGGCAATTTCCGCCATGTTGCATTAACAAACGGTGGTAGTGTCTCTAATGTATAATGTAATTCCGACTCCGATTACTGGCTTTCAAAGGATTCCATCCATAATACCTTTCCAGTAGGCTTGCTTTCTCTGAGTCCGGAATATCCACAATAATTATAGCATTCAGTACATACATATACGCAAGCCCGTCCTGCCTATTGGGCTACTCCTAAGAGAAAACTTTTTGGTGTAGAATTGATTTAATTGGTGTAGGGATGAAAATTGAATGATGCTGAAGTACATAAGTAAAGATTCCTTCTGAAAGGAGGTCCCTTCCAGTTCCAACTCATCTCACTCTTAACATCCATAGTTCCTGCATCAAGAATTTCCGAAGTCCTAGAAAATGACACGTAGCACGGTTTACAATTCTAATGAATGAAAGCTTATTAACCATCAAGTTGGTGCTTTTGAGGAAGTAGCTTTCAATAATAGTGCTCGAGTTCCATCTACGATCAAGTACGCTGTCTAAATCTAAAACGAAGTCAGATCAACACAAACTGTCTTGATTCATTCAAACGCTTCAGACTCGAAGCTTGTAGGCATAAATATCCCCGCAATACCCCGAAATACTTTCTCTGGGCTTTCACTACAGGACAAGTACAAGCAGCACAGCTAACTTCTAATCACCCAGGAATGCAGAAACAGATACGAGTATGAGCTAATCGCATTCGCAGTCGTAATCGTAAAATTCCGTCAAGTGTGTACAGATACGGAGGGATAGCGTTCCATATCTGTCTTCTCTACTGATTTCGATGGAGATGTGTGTGTGTGTGTGTCTATTTATCTGACGAGGAGATAAGGAGCAGAATCTGTAGTTACTGGTTCCATTTGCGAGCTAAAACTGACCCATTTCCCCTGTACACACGGATGGATGGTTGCTGGGAGGTGAGGTTTAAAGTGGAAATGTATGTAGGTAGGTGGGTAGGTATGGAGAAACCACTTTCATCTGACTCTAGGCTTGCATAAAATATAAATGGACGCCTATGGTTGAACGCATAGCTCTGTTTCTGCCCTGTCTTGAGGTAGGCACTCCTTGGGTCCGTATGAATGTTGGAGCACTTTGGAGGTTGAGATTGAAGCCACTTCATTACTTCGTTACAAGTCTACAAGCACTACTCACTCCTCAGACAACTCCCGGGCTTCTTCTCGAGTCTCTCAAACCCTCTTTTCCTCCTCGCTTTTCACTTTTCATGAGAGCTGGAGTGCCGTGCCAGAGTCTGTCTCTGACTCTGTGTGTATTGTGTGTATCGGAGGGAGGACTGCAGCTCCGTCAGGTTCCATTCATACAAATAGAATGGATTGTAAAGTGAAACAGTCATGTTTACAACGTTCCCTCCATTCAAACCAAAGTTAGCATGACAAAATGGAATTAATCCATTTAGTCCCTGGAGTTTCATTAGGAGATGATTAGAATACAAGAATATACCGAATATTGAAGACTCAATGCAATCGCCATCCCATGCCATCGAAGCAGTGCCCACCATACGATTCTCAGTATTTGAGAAGCTCCATTGTGCTAATCTCTACTGCTGTTGCTGCCATTATCATTTCTACCATTAGATTACTGATTACAATTTCCAAAAGACAGAATTTACATTTAAGAAAATCAAATCCTCGACTATTCCTTTGCTAGTTACGTATGTACCTATACTACATTATACGTCTTCCGCCCCCTTAAGATCAACCGTACCTTTTACAATTCCAGCTGGGTTTTATGCCCAAGGTATGCATACATTTGCAGGGAAGGGTAGAAATGATATGCCTAGGTAATTACACAAGAACTTACGTACATATCTATATGCAGAGGCAGGATGTAGTTGCCTTGTAATAATAATAAACTCATTTCAAATATGCATAGAAGTGAACAATTGATCCTTATCATACAGTACAATCTCGAGTTTTACAAGCTGTGAGCAGGATATCGCCCTTCGTTACATATTTGTTCTTGAAAAAATTATTCAAATATTGTTTTATGCATTTGTTTTTATATATGTATATTATTTTAAAGACTTTGACTGCCGGTCTTTGTTTGCAATAAAAAATGAGCATGCAATAGTGACGTTAGTGCTGAGAGAGTAAATAAAGAATGTTTAAAAAAAACGGGAGACAAAAAAATCGAAATTGAAAAAGTCAATGTCATGGTTCTGTGGAAAGTAATAAATCTCAAATAGCATAGCATCACGCTGCATTAGCATTTTTACATATTATGTATATAATTATACATACTAGTATGTATTCAACTACAGTTTTCTTGTTTCTATTATCAGTATTTCCGCCCAAGTGGAGCTGTAGATTTCCCCTTGACATTCCATTTAAGAATGTGGAAAAAGTAGTAATTAATTATTTGGAGTAAACGTAATACCTTACGTCTTGTACTAATTTTAAATGCCAAGTGTAATTACGAAAAGTTCTTTCAATCGCAAATAATCATAATTAATACAAACTTATCTGGAGAGCTCAGTTGTATTAGACTTTAATAAAGTAATTTAATATATATAATCCCTCCACTACTGCAGTGCAGCGTTTGCATTTCACTTTGGAAGTGTTTTGAAATATTAGTGAGTGCACAAGGTAAATGCCTGTCTGCCTGTCTGTCCGTCTGCCTGCTGTACATATGCAGTTGGATTGCTTACTGTAAATTAATCAACTCGGTATAAGGATCTCCGCCTAGCCCGCAGAGTGTACTAGATGGTGAAGATATAGCGTGAAAAATATATAATTTTCCCCTTGTCTCCGTATAATCTCCAAGTAACTACGTCAGATTTAGATCGTCAAAATTTAAGACTGAGTTGAGCTGTGAGCTAAACAGAGATAGAGAGAGGATGATGACTGGATTCCGGTACCGGAAAGGTGCAGTTGGCTAAATCCGGTATTATGAGTTGTCATCATTACTAGACGCTTCTCCTGAGACTTTATTTGATCTACTATTTAACCATTTATTTTGAATCAGTGAGGATGATGATGATGATGATGATGATTGAGCTACTTACATATCTCCCCCTCTAATACATTCCCTCTCTGTGTGTGCACCGGCACCAGATCCAGACAGCAAGGGCATATTATTAAGGATGGGAAAGTAGGTACATCTACATCTAGGCAAGTAAGTTGTGTAATCAAATACAAAGTTGAACGTTGAACTAGTTTCTGGAAAGGTAATCAGAGTGCGAAACCTCCGATGGAATATATACATATGTACATTGAGTATATCAGTGGAAAGTGTTTTTCTCCATTTATGTATTTCGTTTATTTAGTAACTGAGCATGAACTCCCCTTAAATAATGCATGAGGGGAAAGTTGAAGTTGGATAAGGAAATAACATCTCTCTGCTCTGCCCAGGCTTCCTTTCTCCATTGCTTTCTCTGTACAAAGTGTGTAAGACTTGAGGGTGGCTCTGTCTCCCCGCTCAACTTTCCATTCAACTACAAACTGATACAATAACGCTAACGCTATACAGCGCTCTTTATGGCGTCTTCCCAGGCATACTTTCAGTCCCGCTGATTCCCCTTTTCAATTCCTTTCCAGCGGAAATCTCTTTTTTCCACAGATGATAAAGGACACGGGAGGAGTTGGGAGGAGGAACGTTTTTACTTTTTTCCGGATGGTTTTATATCACACTAAAAGATTTCAACAACAATCTCATTTTCCCATGAACCGTTTGGGTAGGGCTGACTAGTGAGAAATGTACTATTGGACGGAGAGGCGAGGAAGTGTGCTCTCATTTAATTTAAATCAATCCGCTACCTTCGTATGTAAGGACACGTGTGGGCGAGCCCCACGTACGTGGTGCTGTATTAATATTTACACTTTGCTGTATAGAAACTGAAATATGAAACGTGTCACTTTAGTTCGAAGGAACTCTCATCATGGCACAATTGTTGTGGTGCATGAAGTTACATCGATTTGATCAGATGGATGAGTTCACACAGGTATCCCGTTCCCTTTGATGTTTTCTACGTGGTATTTAATTTTAACCTTCAGGGTGTCCTTTAAAAAGCTTTTTTGATCAGTCTGAGTGGAGGCTTTGTACCTAGTTACACCAGTTGAAGAGGTGCCCCCAAAAGTTATTGGGGGTGAGCGATGGGTCTGTATTCATTCACTATTTATTCTTTATTACATTCGAAGCAAAAACTCAAGGGTAAACATAGGATTTATCGATAATTACTATCTAAATTATAGGTCCTTTGGGACGCGGGTCCTTATCTCTTTGCCGCTCTCCATTCACTATTTTCTTTCACAAGACTGGGTAGAGTTATATGGCTAATTTGGCCATACAATGAGATGAAAGGTTCAGTATGCATATAGGTATATGTATTCTTGTTTTTTTTTTCTATTTTAGTTGTAATACTAACTTTCAGTATCTGTTGCTCATGGAAGTGCTATGATTTATTTCCTTTCTCCATTTTCCACAGTACAGATCAAAATTTAAATAGGAAACAGCCTTTCAAAGGTTTGACAAAATCCCAAGATTTTGAAAAAGTGTTTAAGTTTTTTAAAATTATCGGCATGGAATTAAATAGAAATTGTTGAACGTTTTTAAGAAATATTATTATTATGTGCCACGTGACTGCGTAGTGTTTAACTGCTAAGTAGGCAACAGTTTCGTCCAATGCGATTGGGGAAATCACTCGCAGTTATCACCATTTGGCTGTTCTAAATGGTTGAGAGCTCTAGTTTGGTATTGTTTACAGTAGCTAAAAGGACTAATTGCATCATTTGGAGATTGCCTTGCTCTTCTGACGATGAGAGCAAGTGTCGAGTTCCGGTAAAGTGCCCAGAAGTCATGTATTGAATTGTTGACATTTCACTGACACTATACTACCAACAACCTTTTCTTTCGCACCTAACCACGTAGAGCTCACCGCGTATGTGTCAGGATTTCCTACACTTCTGTACCAGTGGGATTCTCGACGGATCGGTTTGCTGTAGCAGTAGATGGCTGATAGTCATAAAATAAATAAATAGATGATATCTCACGTGCTCTATCTATGATTTACAGAGGGCTGTTAACATGTAACTCATTTAAATGCTAATTTTGTCGCAGTCTAGTATGTAGATTGGAGTTTTTTCTATTGCACCATTAAAATGGCCGACGCAGAAACCAACATATGAATTTTCTCTCTCTCGCTCTCGCTCAATCCCCATGTTGTGGGAGTTTAAATGAAGTGGACCGCAGAAGAGGGGAGTTAATAATGAATAAATTGTGAAAACATGGATTAATGAATTTTAAATCAAATATTTACGGAAGGACGACAGCTGATGCCGATACGACGGTTGGACTGGCCACTTTGAACAAATTCATTTTACATAGTTCTCCGTTTCATTATTATGGTACATTATTTAATGGGCAGTGGGGCTGGGGAGGGGAAAGCCAGTCCTGCCGTCATTGGACTGAGCAGAGGGGAACATGTCCGCTGGTGGAGAGGAAACGACATAAATACCTACATTCATTATTATTTAGCTCTACTGCTCCACTTCCCCGAACACTTAGTCGACTTAGTGGCCGGGGAGAAAGTCCAACTTTTGTTTTCCTTATCGAAAAACTTTGTGAGAGAATAACGAGTAACGTTTGACTACTCTCAAGTTTTGTTCTTGGAGGCACAAGCAGGCAGGCATGCAGACCACAAGTTCATGGAACTCACTCTCCGATTGTGAGTGAAGAAGCATGAGTTAGTTAGTGGATAGGGGAATGTGCGCCTTATGGGATTTTAACATGGGAGTTCTGAGGTCAAATACTAGACCGCTGACCAGTC